>BMAC01000328.1:698128-719002 GCA_014905375.1 Phtheirospermum japonicum | reverse complement strand
TCGTCGCCGGAGCGCCGCTTGCCGCTGCCCCTGACACGTCGGAACGGCCGATAGTAACAGTCCCGGTTCGCTGCCATTCCGATCGTTCCCGCTTCGCCGCCGTCGCTGCTGTCGGAGACGCCAATCCGCCGTTGCTCTGTGAAGCCGTCGCTTCGCCGGAGTTCAGGTTGCCACCCGTGCCGAGTCACAGCCAACGCCAAGCTGCTGTCTCCCTCGCCAGCAGCACGTTGTTCGCCGTCGCATCCCGCCGCTGTAGGCTGCTAACCCGTCATCTCCACGGAGCAGCTGCCGGACTCCAGCCGAGCCTCGCTCTTCCTCCGCAGCCGTGAGGTAAGTGTGTGCAGGTTGGTTATAATATATATGTGATGTGTATTATAATGCATATATATATGATATATATGTGTGCTATGGTGTATTGTATGCTGTGTGTGTACGTATGTAAACGTATGTGTGTAATGTGTTTGGCATGCGTACAGTATAAGATATGATATATATATATATATATATATATATATATATATATATATATATATGTATATGGCATAATGTGTGTGCGCCGTGAGATATGTTTTGCTGTATATGTTTTTCATAAATATATATTTGTGCTGTATGTGTGTGCATGACATGTTAGTATGTTTTATATTAAATATGCGTGTGTCTGCATGGTGTGGTTTTGCATATATTAATGATATTAATATATTAATATATATCGATGTCCAGACACCGTGACCGATGAGACGCGGTCCACATACACTAAGTACTAGTCTTAACGGGAAAGGCCTGTATCCTCATTATGGCGTAACCCTATGGACTAGGAACAAGTTCGACGAGTTACATTACGTGCTGGATTATCTCATGGTTCTGCTAGACCAATCCACTGTAATAAAGTAACTCCATCACCATATCTATGCAACTAGAATGGGACAAAAGATATGGAATGCCAATATGTATAATAGATATTATTTCGAATAAGAAACGATTGTATTACTAGAGAATAGTCAGACCACAGCCACAAGTTGGCTTGTTGTTCACCTTATTCCAACAGTTTGCAAAGCCGGATCGGATAGGATCGGGTGGGGATATCCCACCCAATCAAGCGTTTTGAAAACATAGTCACAAGCCGGGGAGATTAATCCTGGTCCCGATAGAAAATCAACCCCTGGTGTGATAAGTCGGATCTGGGCCCCTGACCCTCAGATACAACTATCCCGATTTTGGAGGAATGTAAAATTACCCTCCTGCCCCCTAAGAAAGCTAGTGATTTGACGAACTTGCCCCTCCATTGATGGATTATTTGCGAGAAAGTTGTGATAAATAGATCCTTACAATTCCTCATCTTCACACATCCACTCACAAGTTCACTCTCCGCCTCCACCACCGCGCCGGAAAAATAGTAATGAAGGACCCATCAGGAAATTCAGCACCAGTTCGTTGAGAAAATCCCCCAGACTTTTTGCTCTTCATCCTTCAATTCATAATTCAGTCCGACCCAAACCCCACTCCCAAAACCCGTCTCGACGACACATGGGCCCTGTCATTGCACGTGGCCAGAGCAAGTTCCTCTGAAGACTTGCCTATCCTTCTGATGAAGAAGACAAACTCATCCGCAGATCATTGAGATTTGCTGCGAAACAAGTACAAAACCCCGACGCCAAAAATCAGCGGAACAAAACCCCCTCATTCTTCTTCATCAATTCTGACATTGACTTTAATGATATTTGAAATTAATCAACATACCTGTTGCCGGAAATCTTAATATTGTGTGCATCGGATCTCGCCTGTTATTGTGTGCGTCGGATCTCGATCAATTGAAGAAAACCCAATTATTATTTTGGGTGGGCATATCAATTTTCCGTCTGTTTGCAAGGATGGGTTTGGGGAGTTTACTTATTTATATATCGTGGTAAAAATTTCATTAAGATGATTTTAGCTTATATTTGTCCTGGGTTTCTCGTTTTTTCCAATCTTTGGATTCATTACTAACATTTCAAACTCTCTCTACAGGTAGCTGCTGGTGGCACCACACCTCGATTATTTTAACAAGAGAAGGGCACGTATGGACGTGGGGCCAGCCATGGCCTCCCGACGATATGTATGTTTCTGTAAATTAATGTGGTGGAATTTATTTATCGTTTGAGCTATGCTATTGTTCCATTAAAGCATTCTTTGATTCGTGATAATTTCATCGTTAGTAGTTGACACCAGTTTTGTGGATTTTATTTATACGCATTTTGCTTTCGTTTACAGAAAATAGATTTCGACCCCAGTTCGAGTGCAAGGTCTTGATAGCGTAAAAGTGATCGTAGTTGGAGCTTTTCATAACTTGGCTCTCCTTAATGATGAAACTGTAATGGCGTGGGGGAATAATGAGTGTGGCCAACTTGGAACTGGTGATACACAACCTATATCACAACCTATTGCCGTGCAGGGGCTCTTTGCTCTTAATTTGGTTTGTATTGCTATTATCTATTTCTCTGGAACCTTATTTTCCTTTACAGCGTAGCATTTGTGAGCATATTGAGTTTTGCGGCTTGTTGAAGTACTGGTTCATTCTGAGTTGATTTTCTTTATGTTGATATATATTAATATATTAATATCATTAATATATAATATATATATCATATATATATATATATATATATATTATATAATACATATATTAATCATATTACAAGTATAAATATATGTACTGTACGCATGCATCTTTAATATATATATAACATATTATTATGCATGCATAATATAATCACACACACTACTGCATATATTTATTCATGCAGACACATACCCATGATATATTGCCATCATGCAAAACCACACCATGCAGGACACACGCATATTTAATATAAAACATACTAACATGTCATGCACACACATACAGCACAAATATATATTTATGAAAAACATATACAGCAAAACATATCTCACGGCGCACACACATTATGCCATATATATATATATATATATATATATCATATCTTATACTGTACGCAAGCAGCATACAATACACCATAGCACACATATATATCATATATATATGCATTATAATACACATCACATATATATTATAACCAACCTGCACACACTTACCTCACGGCTGCGGAGGAAGAGCGAGGCTCGGCTGGAGTCCGGCAGCTGCTCCGTGGAGACGACGGGTTAGCAGGCCTACAGCGGCGGGATGCGACGGCGAACAACGTGCTGCTGGCGAGGGAGACAGCGGCGTGGCGTTGGCTGTGACTCGGCCACGGGTGGCAACCTGAACTCCGGCGAAGCGACGGCTTCACAGAGGCAACGGCGGATTGGCGTCTCCGACAGCAGCGACGGCGGCGAAGCGGGAAGCGATCGGAATGGCAGCGAACCGGGACTGTTACTATCGGCCGTTCCGACGTGTCAGGGGCAGCGGCAAGCGGCGCTCCGGCGACGACGATCCTCCGACGAATCGGTGTCACACACCGTATTACCCGACGTACTCACGACGGAGCACTAGACGATGTCCAGACACCGTGACCGATGAGACGCGGTCCACATACACTAAGTACTAGTCTTAACGGGAAAGGCCTGTATCCTCATTATGGCGTAACCCTATGACTAGGAACAAGTTCGACGAGTTACATTACGTGCTGGATTATCTCATGGTTCTGCTAGACCAATCCACTGTAATAAAGTAACTCCATCACCATATCTATGCAACTAGAATGGGACAAAAGATATGGAATGCCAATATGTATAATAGATATTATTTCGAATAAGAAACGATTGTATTACTAGAGAATAGTCAGACCACAGCCACAAGTTGGCTTGTTGGTCACCTTATTCCAACAGTTTGCAAAGCCGGATCGGATAGGATCGGGTGGGATATCCCACCCAATCAAGCGTTTGAAAACATAGTCACAAGCCCGGGAGATTAATCCTGTCCCGATAGAAATCAACCCCTGGTGTGATAAGTCGATCTGGCCCCTGACCCTCAGATACAACTATCCCGATTTTGGAGGAATGTAAAATTACCCTCCTGCCCCTAAGAAAGCTAGTGATTTGACGAACTTGCCCTCCATTGATGGATTATTTGCGAGAAAGTTGTGATAAATAGATCCTTACAATTCTCATCTTCACACATCCACTCACAGTTCACTCTCCGCCTCCACCACCGCGCCGGAAAATAGTAATGAAGACCCATCAGGAAATTCAGCACCAGTTCGTTGAGAAAATCCCCCAGACTTTTTGCTCTTCATCCTTCAATTCATAATTCAGTCCGACCCAAACCCACTCCCAAAACCCGTCTCGACGACACATGGGCCCTGTCATTGCACGTGGCAGAGCAAGTTCCTCTGAAGACTTGCTATCCTTCTGATGAAGAAGACAAACTCATCCGCAGATCATTGAGATTTGCTGCGAACAAGTACAAAACCCCGACGCCAAAAATCAGCGGAACAAAACCCCCTCATTCTTCTTCATCAATTCTGACATTGACTTTAATGATATTTGAAATTAATCAACATACCTGTTGCCGAAATCTTAATATTGTGTGCATCGGATCTCGCCTGTTATTGTGTGCGTCGGATCTCGATCAATTGAAGAAAACCCAATTATTATTTTGGGTGGGCATATCAATTTTCCGTCTGTTTGCAAGGATGGTTTGGGGGGTTTACTTATTTATATATCGTGGTAAAAATTTCATTAAGATGATTTTAGCTTATATTTGTCCTGGGTTTCTCGTTTTTTCCAATCTTTGGATTCATTACTAACATTTCAAACTCTCTCTACAGGTAGCTGCTGGTGGCACACACTCGATTATTTTAACAAGAGAAGGGCACGTATGGACGTGGGGCCAGCCATGGCCTCCCGACGATATGTATGTTTCTGTAAATTAATGTGTGGAATTTATTTATCGTTTGAGCTATGCTATTGTTCCATTAAAGCATTCTTTGATTCGTGATAATTTCATCGTTAGTAGTTGACACCAGTTTTGTGGATTTTATTTATACGCATTTGCTTTCGTTTACAGAAAATAGATTTCGACCCCAGTTCGAGTGCAAGGTCTTGATAGCGTAAAAGTGATCGTAGTTGGAGCTTTTCATAACTTGGCTCTCCTTAATGATGGAACTGTAATGGCGTGGGGGAATAATGAGTGTGGCCAACTTGGAACTGGTGATACACAACCTATATCACAACCTATTGTCGTGCAGGGGCTCTTTGCTCTTAATTTGGTTTGTATTGCTATTATCTATTTCTCTGGAACCTTATTTTCCTTTACAGCGTAGCATATTGTGAGCATATTGAGTTTTGCGGCTGTTGAAGTACTGGTTCATTCTGAGTTGATTTTTCTTTTCATGTTGGTACACTTCAATCAAAAAAAATTATGTAACCCCGTCGCAAGCGAGGTCGGTTACCGGAAGGCCAGTTTCGTGAGCCGGCTGACGAGTACAATGCGGTGATGGTGAAGATGTTGCTCGATGGTCGTCTATGATCTTATCCAAGATGATCTTTTGTATGTCTATCCTTGAAGACCAATTCATGTTACCGTTGACTTTTTCTTTTTTTTTTCTTTTTGATTCATTGTCATATTTGGAATCGCTTTCGATGACTGTGGGTTCGTATGTAATTTTTTTAAGATTTTTTCCTATATTAAAATTGACAAGAGTATTATTGTAATGCAGTGTTTAATCCCACTTAATTGCATTAAATAAACAAAATATTTCAATCATAATCTCAACCTACCAGAATTGCAATCACATAAAACAAACTATTGGATATATTCATACCTACAGTGTTATCCCGATGGAGAGGATAAATCTATCTTATCCCATCAGATTATGCAAACACAACCATAGTGTTTTCATATAGGATAGGATAAATCTATCCTAAGTCATCACAAAAAGCAAACGAGGATAAATCACCCAAAATCATCTCTTTGCTAACGCAGAGCCATAAACCACCAAATGCCATTGTTCGACAGGTCTATTCTTCAACACTCCACGTCTCCTATTTAATGCTTTATATGACCAAAAAAGATACCCATAATCAATATAACCTACCCTATTTTCATGCTTCCTTTCACATGGTCGCCATCTCACTCCTTTAAAGCAACAAATGCTTATATCATCTTCACAGAGCATTTCCTTTTCATTTTCCCTTAACTCTAGTTTTTAATATAATATATATTATATTTAAAAGTCAGAGAAATAAAGCTGGTAAAAAGCAATTCATCTCGTCAATCGGAGACTATCTTTTTGTCACATCTCTGGATTATATCGCCTGCAAAATTACACATCACAGGTCTGAAAAAACGTGAATAGTGCGTCACCTGCTCATTCATTATATGCGCTTTTCCCCTTTTTTAAGCCCGGGATATTACCTTTACATTACATCGGGATTAAAAAAACAGACTCTATACTAAATATATATTCTGTAAGTTAAAATCGGGATTTTATTCTAGCGGCGGGGAATGGGGAATTGCCAGGCGGCGGAGGCAGCGACAGTGGTGATACAACGCCCCGGCGGCGGCGGGAACAATGTGGAGAGGATTTACTGGTCGGTGAGAGCCGGAGAGGTGATGAGTTCCAATCCCGGGCATTACGTGGCGATGGTGGTTGCCTCGCCGGCGGAGGGCGGCGAGGCCGTGAAGCAGCTCAAGATCCTCCGTCGGGATGATACTCTGCTTCTCGGTCAAGTTTATCGGCTCATCAGCTTTGAAGGTCCGGTTAATATTCTATTTTAAGTAATACCTTAATAATAATTGATTTTGTCAACAACTTGGCATATTTGTTTTATTAAAGATATGTTGAAAGAATTTGCTGTCAAAAAGAGCGCCAAGCTTGGCAAGTTGTTGAAGCAGCATGGAGTTTTCAACGTTGAAATGACCAAAAATCAGGATCCCAAGTCCCATTCAAATTCATCAAACGCCAATATTGATAAGGTAAGAAAACAATAATTCCAGTATATTTTTTCTTATAAAAAGATATCACAATGTAATTATACTTTCATTCGATATAATTCTTTATCTTTTCACAATAAATTAAGAGTATATTTATATTAAATAATCTTGCGGGCATAGTAAGTTCAGTTTGATTTATGTTCTATATAATTGCGAATGATATAATGATATATATTAGTTTTAGCTCTTATGCTATTATGCTGTGTATATACTTGCATTATTTGTAGCAATCATGAGAGGAGTCCCAAATTAAAGATTTTTACAGAAAGCATCCTCAAAAGTCGTTGACCTGACCTTTTTTTTTTCTCTAATTGTTAAAATCAAACTAGCACATAATCACTCGACGAAGAATCTTCAAAGCTTCAATGAAGTATACGTTTAAGAGAACACTTTTATTTTTAAAATAAATATAGTGATTTTATTTTTGGTTGTTATGGCCCTGGCTCTTCGATAACAACAGACAAAAAGTTATATATTTATTTAATTTCCCCACATAAATTACAATGAAATCCACCCACCAACATCCGGATCATTATTGATTCTCGTACCTTAATTTTTCCCTTAATTCTTGAATTTATTGTCGAACAAAAGCAAATTTTTAAACAAGGGACAAAGTTTGAACTATTAACCTCATCTCTGATAGATAAGACTAAGCATCAACTCTCTACATGTACAATTCAACAACTAGAAATGATGATACAGAGATGTATTATTATATATGAATGACATTTGTAGTTTAAGTGATATAGTTCACCTTCAATGTGTTGATATGAATGAATGCATTTCACATCTTTCATAACAAATTAATTTACCGAACTTGTTGGGTAATTTTGTAATTCCTCCCATCAAATTCAACATGTTTCATTCAAATACAAAATCTGAATGAAAACTTTTATGTACTCCTTTTCAGATGGGTCACCGCCGCGTCGGAAGCACCCAAAGTGGTGGTGGGTATAGTAATAGGAGCAACGGCGGTGGCAGAGGCGTAGGGAGGCGTTCTTGTGGTGGAGGGCAGTGGAAACCAGCTTTGCAAACTATTGCAGAGCTTGGAACTTGAACACAATAATTTATTATGATCTCACTTTGTGGTCTTTTATATTTTCGGCCGCTTTCATAAGGCGAATACTTACATCTTTAACCATATGGGATCTCCTATTTTTATCATGCCAATGTCAATAGTTCGTGTATAAAATGATCTTGTTACTATGCATGAGTCATTTATTAGAATAGATGGTCGATTTCAAATTGTGTTGATGAGCTTTGTCCAATGGAAGTCTAATTATCAAATATAAATTAATTTAGAATGACGGTCGTATTCAAAATTTCACAATCTCGACCGAGGTGCCCTAAGAATACTTTTTTTTTTTTAAGAAAACATCGAGAAGGCAAAAAATTTAAATGTGACGGCCACACGGATACCCCAAACCCAAATCCAACAAAGCAAACCGGATCCCATATAAAATAGGAAAAAAACGCAAAAACTCTTATTCTATTCTTCATCATCTATACCCGTCTTACCTCTTTCCCTTTCCAAACCTTCAACTCTCCGCTCTAACTGGAGCCTTCCGTCTATGCGCCACCGCCGATAACACGTTTCGCTCATGGCTCAACTTTTCGACCACTTTAGACGCGTCTGCTGGGAATATCTGAGCGGATAACACTGCTTTCAATCCCGGGAGTAGAAGTAGTAGTAATAAGAGTTCAAAAATTAATGCGAATGAGAAATTGTCAAGGCATCGCAAGGTACTAGTTTTCATTGAGATCTGTTTCTATTAAGACTTAAGTTTTAGTTTAAATTGTTAATTATTTTTGTTTGTTGATGATTTGAGGGGTTGAGGGCTATTGATCGGTTTTGTGGTTTGTATTTGTTGACTGAAAGTATGAATGTCCTAAAGACAATCAGATTTAAAAACATTATACTTGATCACAATTATTATATATATCGTAATATATATGGCATTACATTTATTAAATTATTATTTTGATTATTTGTGATTATTCATATAAATGTTCCCGTAGAGTTAATGTTGTCATTGATATGGTGAGATGTCATTGATAAAACATTACTCTTAAAATAGCCACGACTAACGATTATCAAGATTGAGATATTGATAATATAATATATGTCGGCATGTGGTCTGCATCACATTTTAGAGAATGCAGTAAGTCTCACGACTGCGAATAATAGTTATTCGTGATGGACACATGGATACTTTGGAGAGTATTGGTAAGCCCTACTGATAAGTTATTTATTGTATGTCTATAAACTTATCAGTGTATAAAGCGTGTGATAATCCTTTGACTTGAGGTCAATACGCATCTTGTTTACTGAGTGATGTACTTTGACCATGACCAATACTTGCACTCCTTTTGGGGTAGATACGGCTTGTGTTGGGTGCATCATGATGTAAATGAAGGTGGTAGTTGAGTCAAGAAAGAACTCATTTCTCGATTGGAACTTCGAGAGAGATCACTCATAATCTCTATATTAGGTCGACTAAAGTCATTAGCTAATGCAAGAGACATATTCAATATAGTAATTGAAGTATTGTCTGGTTGTCGACTAATAAAAATGAGATAAATTGATTAAGCCATTGAGATAGACACTTGGATAAATCGTAAGCTTAATCGAGTGATTCGTAATGAAAGGAATTTCACCAAACTTTTGTATAAAGGTTATAATTCGCTGAGTTCAAGTGAATGTTCTTTATATATTGAGTTCGTCCAGCTAAGCCATCTAGAAGTTTTGTTTGGATCATCATTGGATTGATGTCATATCTAAAGGCCTATAGGGTCACACTATATGCGATTAGTTTTCCGATTTAAGAGTGTATCAAGAAAGTATTAAATACTCAATTTAGAATTATAATATTTAATTGTTAATAATTATGATATTAATTTCTATTTGATAGAAATTATTTAATTAAATTAAATTAGATTTGGATTTAATTATCTATGTTATATTAATAAAGGTACTTGGGCTAAAATTATTTTGGGCCCATGTCTTGGACAATCCAACCCTTTTTAGGATTAGGGTTCTCTTATGTACCTAGTATAAATATAACATAAAGTCATAAGTTGTAAACAATGAAAAACAAGAGAGAGACAGAGATTTTTTAGAAAACATAAATCATTTCTTGAACTTTCGTGAGATTTCCTAGCTTTTTTCACGATAGCAATACACTGGAGTTGGATCTTGCAGTCGGAAAATTAATCGCATGGATGCCTTAGTGTTGAACTCGGACCTGGATTTACTGTAAGGGTTCCATGCTTTTATCTCGTTTATTTATCGTATAAATATATTCGTTCACAGGATGGATCTGTTGGATCTACAAAAATTTTAAACTTTTCGCTGCACGAGCATGGTGTTCGTCTCTACGAATTCCAACATTGACAACCTTCACATCTTTTGTTTATCCATCACTGGTCCTCGCGTAAATGAGACAGCCCGCTTATGTATATTATCAACATAATTTTTTGGATGTTTAGTGTTATGTGCTTTGATTGTTGTTTGATATTTAAATTTGTGTTGATTGTTTTTTCAAGTGATGATCGACGAGTTCTCATTTAGATCCGATATTTGTGCAGTCAAACTGCGGCAGGATCGGGTTGTTGACGTTCTCGAACAGAAGATATATGTTTACGATTTTATGGATCTTAGGCTTATTCATCAAATAGAGACGTTGGCAAATCCGAGAGGTCTGTGTTGTCTCTAGCACCATGTGAGTAAGTTTCGGATGGCCTGTCCGGGCCTGTAGTGGGGTTAGGTCAGAGTCGAGCATTTTGGTCTCTAGTTGGATGATTCAGATTGTAGTTTTATTTATTGAACATAATTTTTTAATGAGGAGACGAGTTTTAAAACCTCGTTTATGGATTTCGAAAAGGTAATTCATAAACTGTATCTGGTTGGATCCCATTTTGATTGCGTGGCATTCGTTATCCGATCGCGGGGTGCAGGGAAATAACAAGTTTTTACAATACGTTAACAAATTACTGTTTTCATATTGGTGGGGACATTGCTTTGGTTGGTTAAGACACTCATGGTTAAAGTTTTAGCTTCTTAATTCCACATCAGCATTTTCTTCGATTGTATGCATGGGTCGTCTAATCAGTACATAATCGAGACACGGTCTGGCCCACCTTTGATTGAGATAAGGAATAATTAGGAAGAGAAAGAGTGGTTAATGGCAGAGTTTTTAGGCTTTACAAATGCAGGGGCTACTTTGTCGCCTGATTTGCGGAGGCTGCCCTTTCAGCCGACAAAGAGTGGGAATGTGGTTGGCGGCAGATGTTGTAGTGGTGGAGGAGTAGGATTTCCGCTCTGACCGACGAGTGAATCGAGTTATTCACTTTTTTTCAGATACTCAGAATATTATTATACTTTGACGTGAAATATTATTTTGATGTTAATTTAAGTAAATTGTTGAGGCTAGAAACATGATTCTGTAAAATTTTTAAATTCAAGTATTGTGTTTTATTTATGAAAAAATATTGTCACTTTTGTAAAAGAAAGTGTCACTTATTTCATGAAAGTTTGCTTATTTAAGTTTTTATTTTTTTTATTATAATTAATCCTTTAATTTAATATATAACACCGTCAATTCTTCAATAGCACTTTTCACAAAATGATGTCACTTCTTCATATTATATTGTAATTAATCATTTAATTAAAATATAATATATGACCTTTTCAATTAATATTGTCACTTTTGCACTAAAACATGTCACTTTTTTAATTTAAATGGTCACATTTACGCATTATATAATAATCAAGCATTTAACTTAAAACTTAACTCATGTCACGTTTACACCAAAACCCACAACTTTTACACATTACATTACAATGGATGATTCGTTAAAGAATATAATTGTGTCAATTTTTAAATTAGCACTGTCACCTTTTCAATTAATAATGTGACTTTACACATTAACTGCCACATTTTGCACTAACAACTAGTAATCATACGTATTATATGTTATATTGTATTCAGAAAGTTTCTATTGTTTGTTTTTTAGTGTTAGTTTTTAATAATGTGACTTTACATATTAACTGCCACATTTTGCACTAACAACTAGTAATCATACGTATTATATGTTATATTGTATTCAGAAAGTTTCTATTGTTTATTTTTTAGTGTTAGTTTTTATGTAGTAAAAATGTCACTTTTATACTAAAAGCTGTCACTTTTACACTAAAAAGTGTTACTTTTTAAATACTATATTGTGATCAAGTAGTCAACTTAAAATATAACAGTGACACATTTTCTTTTCAAATGTCGCCTTTTGAATTCGAATGTGTCACTTTTCCAATAAATATTATCACTTTTGCACTAAGAAATACCACCTTATAAATTATTTTATAATCAAGCATTTAAAATAAAATATAACAATATTAATTGTGCACTAAAAATATCAAAAATTTACATTTGAACTAAATTGTGTCACTTTTGCACTTAATATTGTCACTTTTTCACTAAAATGTGTCACTTTTACACATTATATTATAATAAATTATTTAACTTAAAATATAACTGTTGCACTAAAGTGTGTCACTTTTTTAATAAAACTTGTCACTTTTTCACTATAAACTATCACTTTTACATTAATATAAAATTGACTTTCTAATGCAAAAGTGACGTTTTGAGCTAAAGCAACACTAATGTTCATTTTATAATGGGGTCCCAAATATCCACAATTTTTAAAATGTGTCTTAACACAGCGAGATTAAGTCACAGAAACTCGTCTTGTTCGAACGAATAAGTAGGATTCAAGCAGTCTGCGATTCTTGCTTTGGGGTACTTTTTTTGATTCTTTTTTAGTTCGGAATGTATCTCCAATAGTGATTGTGGACACCATTTATTTTCTTCAGGGCATCTGCAGCTTGGGAAGCTGCAATGAGTTGATTACATCAGATGTTATCCACTTTCATCTTTAGCACAATCAAGAGTTAATTACCAAAAATATAATAAAAAAAGAGGGATCGAAAATACTACACAGTTACTATAACATTGATCTTTATCTTATGTTATTTTGACATAAAAGGAACAACATGATATTTTCTTGTAGTGTGAGAAGCAACACAGTTCTGTGCGTGTCAACAATACATCCAACACCTATATGTAATCCCATCATGTCGGCACAGTTACTTGATCCAGAACCTAGGCAAGGCCTCAACGACGTTAGGCAGGATTTAGACATAACTAGATGGGTCTAGTTGGAAGTAAAATGTAGGCAGATTTTTAGAATAGTTCTTAAACTTCAATATAGAAAAATAAAATAATTTAGCCCATATGCACTGGCTAAAATAGATAAGACAGAAACAAGTCACTACTTATACTAAAATAATCAAGATTGACAAACTTGAGGTCAAACAAAATTGAGGATACACATGAAACACTCATAAAATGAAGTTTTGGAGCCAATAGAAAATAAAGAGAAACTGAAAAAAGTTGTTGATGCCTAATGAAATTGAGAAATAGCCAGTCGAAACCTAGACTCATTAATTTATAAATAATTTAACACGGTCGATCAGCAACGCCATTCAGATTTGCTCTTCCATATTGTTAGGCTCGATCTCAAACGAATGCTCATGTAAGATCCTATGATGGTGCTGATGACCATGCCTATGACTATTTTTTCTGTTTTCTAATTTATCTGGTTCATCATTTATTTTCTCATGTCTAAGTTAATGCAAAGAGAACTCTTTTTTTTTTTCCCAATCAAGAGTTAATTACAAAAGCCACTAAGTTTGGTTAGGATAATCGACGACTTGAGAAATACAAGCTAACGAAACTTCATGAAATCGCATGAAAACTTGCAATCCTGTGTACAATTTCAAAATATTAATATTGCCAACACATACCTATCGATTATGAAAATCAATTGAATCTTAAAAGGTCCAAGCAGAAATTAAGATGATGATTTCACCTATTATTGGGGCTGATCGTGGAGGAGCCTGGGATTGAGCCGAATCTTGCATCGCCAAAATTAGAGATTGATTTACTGTTCCAAATCGGTGATGAGCATATTGTAAGCGCGGCATTAAATTTGTGTTAGTCAAAGAAGGTGTCGTGATAAATTTATGGTGGAGGCGCGACAGAGTTGTAGGATTTTTGAGATTTGTATGTCGTGAGAATGGGCAGAGAGAAAAGGTGTAGAGCTATTATGTAGCTTGATGGTTGCTTGACGGAGGCATGGTGGCAGAGTTGCGGTGATTTTTTACAAGGATGGGGATCGGGGAGAGAGGCTGAAGGAGAAGAAAGAATGAGCAGCATTAGAGGTGTTGATACGGTTACGGTTAACCGTTAACCGCCGGTTAATAACCGGTTGATCGGCGTTCACGGTTATAACCGTAACCGTCAATCGGTGGCCGGCGGTTAGGTTACGGTTAAACTGACTGGCTAACCGTAACCATCGGTTAACCGGAAATTAAAAAAAAACAGTGACCAGTCGATCGAATGGTCACTGGATTAGTCGTTGAAAATCAACGGCTGAGATCAACTAGTCGTTGATGATCGACAACCGAAATTTGAATGGGAAACTCTTCCCGTAATGTCAATACAAACACTCCAACCTCTTCTCGTCAAGGTCGAGGTCGAGGATCTCGACGACAATCTTCAGTCGTTGCCGGAGATTATGTTTCCGATGAGATGACGGCGGAAGAAGTTGAGAACCTATATAACCAAATCAACTTCGACTCGCAAAATCAAACCAATTTTGAAGAAGATTTACCTAGCTCCGATGAAACCGAACCGCCGACCACCGTCAATTTGGATGAAGATGAGGAGGGAGCGGATGATATGCCACCGCCTTAATCGAAACTGAGGGAATTTGTTTCCCCCATCTTTCGGTTGCATTTCACAAAAAAGACGATGAACGGCGAATCTTGAGCGCAATGCAATTATTGCAATTCTCATTACGCCTTCGGTTCTAAAAATAATAGAGGCTACGGGTCGCTCAAATACCACATGGAGAAGAAGCATCCCGACAAGTATGGCGTGAAAAGCTCTCAAACACAACTAAACTTCTCATCTTCATCTACCGCCGGCGTCGAGACCGGCGGCCAAGGTATGAGTTCTTCTAGTTTATTTCAATATACCGAAAGTGGTCATAGAAAGTTTCTTGCAAAATTTGTTTCTGTTATGAGTCTTCCTTTTAATCAAAATTTATCTACGTGGCCACGATTCGCTTAAAAAAATGGCGAAGATGTTGCAAGGCCAATCAATTGCATCCAACAAAATTTTCAGATGATGTGCCAAATCGTTGGAACTCTACTTATAAATTGATTAATGATACTTATGAATATAGAGATCCATTGTGTTCATTTTTAATAATGAAGATGTTGATTTCGCTTTGTTTTCGCATATGTGGGATGATTGTTATAATATGATGTCCCTCTTAAAAACTTTTAATGATTCCACCGTGGCTTTATCTGGTGTTTATTATCCTACCTCCTCAATGTTTGTTGATCATTGTATTCAAATAGTACTTGTTAGTAGTGCTTTATACCATAACTCTGAATTAGGTGAATGTGTCCATAGTATGTTGAGTAAATGGGTCAAATATCTTCATTACATTCCGAGGTTTTTTTGATTGCAAGAATTTTAGACCCGGATTATTGGATGGAGGGTTTACAAAATTTACTTAAAGTTTATTACGATGCATTAGGACCTTTTTTAGAAGCTTCAAATCTTCCAACTCCTAGCCCTCTTAGTGTTGCTCACCAAGCAAACCTATCTTTAGTTCAACTTTTTAAAGATTACAATGAATCTTCTAGTGATGATGTTAATATGTCCCCTTCCCCTTCCCCCACCACTTCTAATACAAGACCTAACGATCCTCGAGGAGCTCTAGCCCCATATATGAGGTTGATTAAAGATACTAAACGAAAATGGGAAAGGGCTAGTGCTAGTCTGTCAATGGAATTAAACAGTTATTTAGGGGCTTTTAAACCGTCTTCGATTTCAAAAAAGCCCGATGGTATTACTAACGATCTTATGAAGTTTTGGTCGAAAATGGCCAGTATTCTTCCCACACTCTCTAGGATTGCCAAGGAGGTTCTTGTCATTCCTGTTTCAACGGTTTCTGTTGAAAAGGCCTTCAGCACGGGAGGCTATATATTAGATGAGCGTCGATCTACCTTAACACCCAAAAATCTTGAAAATCAAATGTTGATGAACGATTGGGTAAAATCCGAATCGCGAGAACAAGAAATGCAATTGGATGAAGGTGATGAGAACGACTATTACGATACCACTTCGGGAAGCAACGACAACGACGAATAGGTAAGTAGGTAAGTGAGGTAAGTATAAGAACTACGTGGACTTTGATTCCTTTTCGAGGATACGTAGGCAAGTTAATTCTAATATTAAAAGTTAAGATTTTAATTTTTAATATAGAATTAAAATCAAGTCCTTATTTTTTTTAAACTTATTTTTTTCAAAAAAAAAAAAGAAAACGACCGACTGCTTTTCTGTCGATCGACTGACTGTCGATCGACAGAGTTTCAGTCGATCGATAGAATATCAGTCGATCGACTGCCTTCGCAAAACTAAAACTCACTGTCCTGCAGTCGATCCAGTAGTCGATCGACTGCTTTTTAAAAATAAAAAATAAAAAATCGGCGGTTAACCACCGGTTCGGTTAACCGGTTTCACCGTAACCTTAACCGGTTAGGTTACGGTTAAGGAAAAACCGGTTAAATTAACCACCGATTAATTAACCGGCCGATTAATAACCGATTCAACATGTCTAAGTAGCATTCTTAGTTTTTTCCCTTTTATGTGGTCCAATTTGTGATGAGGCGGATACGGGTTTAGGCCATATTTGATCTCCGTCACATAGAAAGGGATCCATGTGACCGTTACACAGGAGACTTACCCCATCGAGAAAGGGGGAGGGTTGAGACGGGACCCACCTACCTATCGCATAAAGAAGCTCAAACTATGAGCTCAACATCGAGTACATATGTTCATCCCAAATTTATGAACAAAACGTGCCACAACTATGGACATATTATCAATCAAAACAGAAGGTTTAGTTCACAAATTGCACCACCCATTCATGGGCTTAGAAATATTGTCAAAAAAGATCGAATAAAATACAAATTGCACCACAAAAAGTAGTCCTATGAAGTAAGTATTAAAACTGGGCTTGAGTGAGAAAGTAGTGGAAAATATTTTGGCGATTTGTAATAATTCCATTTTATGATGAAATGAATTTGTAGGTTATTAATTATTTCTATCTCTATTTCCATTATGCCACCAATAATTTAAGCGCAAATGATCACATCAATAGAAACTTCTCCTACATTTATGTACAATGTCTCAACTTGTCTCTCAAATCGTTGACTCCGTTAAAGTCACAAATCTATTTCTATGGCCTTAATCATTTCATGATTTAACATTAAACAAAGGTTTAATTATATAAAAAAAGGAAACATACAATCCAAGTTTTATCTAATTAAAAAAAAAGCCATCTATCTTTCAAATTAATAAATAATAGAATCAAATATAATATGGATAAAATAAATTAAACTTCAGTGGTTTTATTGCAACTATCCTTTTCTTGATCCTTATTTTGTACCAAATGCTCGATTATTTTTGTGCGTTGAGATGTCTTGTCTGTTCTTGTACAAGTTAATCTTGCAACAAAGTAGTGACTAATATTTTGGAGTCACCTTCAATTATTAATTTGTCTTTGTACTCATATTTGTTCAAGTCCCACCACCATGGCCTAACATTCCACCTGCAGGCTTGGGGTGGGGTGGTCCATTCAGAGATGGTCAATTGACTTCATGGCCTTAAACGAAACCTCACTTGGGGGCCCAAACAAATATATGTATACAACAAAATGAAAAAGTTTTTCAATAAAAGTTATAACTGAAATCTATTACAGTTCACTTCAATTTGTTATTCTAGCATCTTTGGATGCAAAATCAACAACTTTCGTCAAACTCATCTTTTTCAACGTACAATATTGTCAATCCATTCAATATATCTTGCCACATAGTTTATGAAAGTAAGTTCTTATAGTTATAACATTGAGAAGCTCTTTTTTGTAGAGGCAATTGTGATCATATAGTAAAAGAGATATTATGTATGATATTCACACATTTGGAATATCATTTTCTAACGTTTATATATTGTCAAGAACATGAGTTGCATGCTTAGTCCGAACAGGCCCTAAAGTATCTGACAAATACACATGAACGAATATTTGACCTTCCATGAGCCCTGATGATCTGATGTAAGCAAAGTGACAATGGCAGCAAAATCCAACTCAACCCCAATATGGGTAAAAATCTGTGAATTCATCTCATGACCGACCTATAGCGCCTGAATCTCAGCATTAAACCTGAATGAGGCCTAAAGGGTGGACTGGAAAGTTATAATTAACTCTCTGGTGTGGTCCTTAATCAGGCCCTCTTCGCATGATCAGAGTTTCTCCCTGTCGTCGGTGTTCAACCTGACCTAAGGAGACTCAGGTCAAAGCTAAACCACTAAAATAAAGAAATGTTCCCGAGCATGGGTTGTATCTTGCAAGAAGCATTCTGGGAGAGCACCCTATCTATGCTCCCAAGTCAATAATCTAGCTACCATGAGGCAAAGAAGATGAAGCTCAACTTGCATAATAACATGATTATACATAAATGTTATTCCACTACGCTTTAGACTATACCTTTTTGCCCCGGTGAACCAAAGGATCAAGATCAAAATAATAAAAGTTACATGCCTAAAGTGTGTGAGATGTTAGAAGCGACTCGAAAGCATAAATAAGTTTTCTGTATAGGATGGGGTAATATGTATCTACGCGCCCAAATGCTCCACACAGCACGCACCACATCACTCTCCAAAAATAAATGAGACAAGGTATCATTATGATAATCTACATTAGGACAACATAGGCATTGGGATGCAATATAACCTCCCCGACACTACAAAAAAGAACCAAGAGGTATAAAGTGCAAAACCAAATGCCAAATGAATACAGAAATAGTGGGGGTGAGAATGTATATCCAAATGGCCCTAAGGACAAGATTAGATTGATGACCCAATGATTAACACGTATTTGTCCTTATTTTCAGTAGTATTTTAGCTTGTTTTTCTATTTGTTTTTGGTATAAGTTGGACGATTTAAGCATAATTCCGTATTTTTATAGTTCTGGCTTATTTTACCATATTTTAATCGTAATTGATGCAAACACGTGATATTTCGTTGTTTTCACCTTACAGCTAAGTAACCGAAAGAGTTCAGCGCGTAATAGACGAAGTTCGATGTTCAAGAATAGGAGAACGAGCTTTCTGGCGAAACGAGTAGTAAAAGATAGAGAGAGACGGAGGCAGATGCGCAGCCGCGTCGATTGACGTGACCGTCGATGCTCCGTCGACGCGAGCCATGATCCGCGTCAGTCGACACAGCGTCGATGCAACTTGCTGAATCGTCGATGTCGACGCACCGATGTTGACGCAACTTGCTGAAGCGTCGATGTCGACCCACCCAGTCGACGCGCACGCCCTGGACGCACCGACGCCGAGCACCAGCACGCGTCAGTCGACGCACCGTCGATGCGACGGCCCAGAATCGGGATTTTAGGGTTTCTTATGCTCTAAGTCAAGGGAAATTTATATAAACTCTTCTAAGTCCGTCCCAAAAGGGACACCTCTCCCCCATACTCTGAAAACTCAATCCCTTTGGTTCGAGAACAACTCCAACACGTTCCATATCAAAATAAGAGACCAAGATCGAAGATTCGAGGATCACGAAACTCCAAGCTCCCACGGTTAGTTCGTGACACAATTTTCGGGCAAGGTCTACGCAACACCTCCGGATTAGCTGGGGAATTTACTTCGCTTTCTAGTTTAATAAGTACTCTAAACCCTTTATTCGCTTTCGTAGTTTAATTTATGCGATTAATTAGCTATTCTTCGATAATTGTTCTTGAATTATTTTATGCTTACAACCGTAGATACTTTTGGTTTTAAATTCGTAATCTTTAGGTTAATTAATGTTTGGTTATTATTCTTGTTTAGTTAATTCATTCCGTTTACATTTCGTTCTAGATAATTGCTGTTCATTTATGCTAGTTGATTGTGTTTAAGTTCTAGATTAATTTCTCGAGTTTATAAGTTCCATTTGCTGAATTTAAAATAACTAGTTTTAATTAGTGTTCTTGTGTTTTAAATTCGTAGATAATAAAAAAAATCAAAACACCCCCCCCCCCCCCCCTTTTAGTATAAGTAATTGCGTTTGAACAAACTATTTGAGATTTCCGATTGTATGTTCCTCGAGAGACTACTCGAGTCAAGTTGCCAAACTACGCGCGACCCCGTTTCTCTTGCGGGCAAGCTATTGATCTTTTGACAAATTTTCATAAGTAGGCAACACAAAAGCTTGAATCAAAATTTTGGCGCGCGTTGCCGGGGAATATACAAAGGATTTCAAAAATATGTTGCGAGCCACTCATTGACCCGCTCGTCGCCATGGTATGATCTCTCGGAATAGTCGTCCGGAACGTGGCGGTAGCGATTATCTCCTCTTCTTTGACCGTCATTTTGGTCCATCACGTTACGTTGAATGTTTTCCCAGTATTCTTGAGGTTGTTCTGGTCCGTCGGGACGAGTTGGCTCACTCCCGTACCCATTTCTTTGTTGCACGGGTGGATGCCTTGGTGGCTGATCGTCCTCGTTGTTGTGGGCTTGGTTGTCTAGTCGCAACATCGTTTCCGGAACAGGATCACAAATAAAATCAGTCGTGGCAGACGATTCACTTGTGGGTGAGTGAGGTGGTCTCACTTGATTCGGACGATGAACGTTATCGATGAATGGTGCAAGTTCGAGCCTAAGCGATCTACGACCTTGCATGAACTCAACAACAAATCAACCGTATCGACTAGAGAGAATAATTATACAAATAAACGACTAAAATAAAAATAAAAATGAACA
>BMAC01000328.1:666476-698103 GCA_014905375.1 Phtheirospermum japonicum | reverse complement strand
GGGGTTGATTTTTTTTATTATCTACGAATTTAAAACACAAGAACACTAATTAAAACTAGTTATTTTAATTCAGCAAATGGAACTTATAAACTCGAGAAATTAATCTAGAACTTAAACACAATCAACTAGCATAAATGAAAGCAATTATCTAGAACGAAATGTAAACGGAATGAATTAACTAAACAAGAATAATAACCAAACATTAATTAACCTAAAGATTACGAATTTAAAACCAAAAGTATCTACGGTTGTAAGCATAAAATAATTCAAGAACAATTATCGAAGAATAGCTAATTAATCGCATAAATTAAACTACGAAAGCGAATAAAGGGTTTAGAGTACTTATTAAACTAGAAAGCGAAGTAAATTCCCCAGCTAATCCGGAGTGTTGCGTAGACCTTGCCCGAAAATGTGTCACGAACTAACCGTGGGAGCTTGGAGTTTCGTGATCCTCGAATCTTCGATCTTGGTCATTTTGATATGGGATGTTGGAGTTGTTCTCGAACCAAAGGGATTGAGTTTTCAGAGTATGGGGGAGAGGTGTCCCTTTTGGGACGGACTTAGAAGAGTTTATATAAATTTCCCTTGACTTAGAGCATAAGAAACCCTAAAATCCCGATTCTGGGCCGTCGCATCGACGGTGCGTCGACTGACGCGTGCTGGTGCTCGGCGTCGGTGCGTCCAGGGCGTGCGCGTCGACTGGGTGGGGTCGACATCGACGCTTCAGCAAGTTGCGTCATCGGTGCGTCGACATCGACGATTCAGCAAGTTGCTCGATTGCTCGAGCTGTGTCGACTGACGCGGATCATGGCTCGCGTCGACGGAGCATCGACGGTCACGTCAATCGACGCGGCTGCGCATCTGCCTCCGTCTCTCTCTATCTTTTACTACTCGTTTCGCCAGAAAGCTCGTTCTCCTATTCTTGAACATCGAACTTCGTCTATTACGCGCTGAACTCTTTCGGTTACTTAGCTGTAAGGTGAAAACAACGAAATATCACGTGTTTGCATCAATTACGATTAAAATATGGTAAAATAAGCCGGAACTATAAAAATACGGAATTATGCTTAAATCGTCCAACTTATACCAAAAACAAATAGAAAAACAAGCTAAAATATCCCCCCCCCCCCCCCCAATGTATGTGTTATTGAATTGAACAAACTATTTAGAATTCCGATTGTATGTTCCTCGAGAGATCGCTCGAGTCAAGTTGCCAAACTACGCGCGACCCCGTTTCTCTTGCGGGCAAGCTATTGATCTTTTGACAAATTTTCATAAGTAGGCAACACAAAAGCTTGAATCAAAATTTTGGCGCCGTTGCCGGGGAATTTACAAAGGTTTTCAAAAATATGTTTGTTCATTTTTATTTTTATTTTAGTCGTTTATTTGTATAATTATTTTCTCTAGTCGATACGTTTTGATTTGTTGTTGAGTTCATGCAAGGTCGTAGATCGCTTAGGCTCGAACTTGCACCATTCATCGATAACGTTCATCGTCCGAATCAAGTGAGACCACCTCACTCACCCACAAGTGAATCATCTGCCACGACTGATTTTATTTGTGATCCTGTTCTGCAAACGATGTTGCGACTAGACAACCAAGCCCACAACAACGAGGACGATCAGCCACCAAGGCATCCACCCGTGCAACAAAGAAATGGGTACGGGAGTGAGCCAACTCGTCCCGATGGACCACAACAACCTCAATAATACTGGGAAAACAATCAACGTAACGTGATGGACCAAAATGACGTTCAAAGAAGAGGAGATAATCGCTACCGCCACGTTCCGGACGACTATTCCGAGAGATCATACCATGGCGACGAGCGGGTCAATGAGTGGCTCGCAAATGACAATTACAATGAGAGGAACGAGTACGATAGAAACTACGCGAGGCCAAATCACCAAGAAAGATACCAACGGGAGGCGCGCGAACCAAGACAAAGAGAGTTCACAACTCCTCGAGTGGGTCCCTATAGTTCAATTGTGTTGGGTAGAACTGCGAGAGACTTCGAGTTGAAACCTCATATCATCAACAACCTCCCGATATTTCACGGCATCGCCAACGAAGATCCTTTGACTTTCCTCGAGGAGTTTTATGCTGAAGTTAGTAGGATTCCCTCTCCGGGACTTCATCACGAACACCTTCAAATGGTGTGTTTTCCTAGCTGCATGAAGGACAAAGCCAAATCTTGGGTACTTTCACTAGAACCAAGATCTCTGGTCGAATGGCCCATGGTGAGCGATAAATTCATTAATCAGTATTACTCAGCACAGACGACGGGCCACATTAGGAGATAAATAGCCAACTTTGTCCAACAAGATGGGGAGTTGCTTCACGAGGCATGGGAACGTTTCAAATCTTTATTGCAGGCTTGCCCACATCATYACAACTCTCCGGGAATGGTGAATCAGTTGTTTTACGAAGGCCTTTTGGACTCTTATAAAAATAACGTCGAAATGGCGGCTGGAGGAGATTTTGGGTATTTGACAGCGACGGAAGCCAAGCAACTGTTTGAGAAGTTGAGCGAGAAATCGAGACAGACTAATTCTCGACCACGAACGTTTATGGCCAAAGAAGTCTCCGAGATGCCAAACAARAGAGACATGAAGTTCGAAGAGATGGCCAAGGAGTTGGCCGCCCTAAGAGCAAAGGTGGCAAATATGGAATCATCGAAGAAGACTGTTGAGTTATGTGCACGGTGTGGATTGCAAGGACATGTAGCGGGCGTGTGCACAACCGTGTTTGATAAAGTGGAAGAAATGGAGGTCAAAGCTATTCAAAATTTCCAACCTCAACCTCCAGCGGGAAACACATATCATCCAGGACCTCCCAATCATCCAAACTTCACATATGGCCCCGGACAAGCGCMTGCGCCTGTGCAAGCAAATGATCAACTGTTAGTATGGCAACAAAATCAAGTAGCAGAGACTTTACGAAATCGAGAAGGACTCACGCAATTAAATGCACAAGTGGATAAGCAAATAATGGATCTCAATGCAAAATTCGAGTCAAGGTTTGATGAACTAGTCAAGGTTGTACAGCAAGGTCATGAGCTTATTAAGGCTGTGCAGCAAGGGCAGCGGCATTCGGATATGATTATAGGACAATTGTCCGCGACTGTAGAAACATTGTCGAAGGAGAAAAATAAATTTCCGAGCCAAACGGAACACGCCTCGGCTATTCATGTGCTGAGAAATGGAAAGAAGGTCGATAATGGCATAGAGTTAGAAAAAGAAGAAGGCGCGGAGAAAGTCGAGACCCAACCGCAAGAAGATGCAACAAAACCGGCCGATCTTATGCATAAATCGACCAATCCATATGTGCCGGGAGCGTTAAAAATGAGGAACAATTCAGCAACTGACCAACCAAAGAATTTGACTAGTTATGATCATGTTCCCTTTCCAAGTCGACTTCGTCCGGCGAAAGAAAACAAGAAGTTTATGGAGTTGTACAATTTATTGAAAAACGTGAACATTAATCTCCCCTTACTAGATGTGATAAAGACGATGCCCGCATACGTTAAATTTTTCAAGGAGTTAGTCGCGAGAGAGCGGCGAATGGAGATGACACAACAAGTAGAATTAACCAAAGAGGTGAGCGCCATATGCAAGGGTCTGCTACCCAAAAAGGAGAAAGACCCGGGGAGTTTTTGCATAACTATTACCTTAGGAAAGGGGCAAACGGCACGTGGAATGCTCGACCTTGGTGCAGGGATCAATTTGATGCCATACTCACTATATAAAGAATTTGACCTTGGAACAATGAGGCCGACTACGATGCGACTACAAATGGCGGATCGATCAATTAGACAACTGCTTGGGATAGTTGAAGATGTATTAGTTCAAGTCGGCAAACTTGTAATTCCAGTTGATTTCGTCATACTTGATGTCGGCGAAGTTCCAAAACAAGGCACGGAGCATACTATTTTGCTAGGTCGACCGTTTATGTCCACCTCTCATACATTAATTGACGTGCACAAGGGGAAGATGACCTTATCCGTTTTGGGTGAGACAGTCATGTTTTCGCTAAACAAAATCAACAACACTCCTACATCGTTCGTGAAAGATGAATGTTCTGCTGTTGATTTAGTAGGTTCTTGCGTGAGTGAACTCCTAAGCATTAACACTATGAACAAGCTTGATGATGAGGATGGTAAGGATCACTTGGACAGGGGAGAGGCGTTTCGTAAGGATTGGACGACGAAGAGGAAGATGTCGAGCGAGGTTTATGACAAGAAGATTCATGATACAAAAATCAAGGTTGGTCAACTAGTGCTCTACAATTCCAAATGTAAATTTGAACCGACCAATTTCAAGACTGAATGGAGTGGCCCATTTATGATAACGGAAATGGATGAGTACGGAGTTGCCACTCCATACGATGAGAGAAAGAAGTCGAGATTCCAAGTCCACAAGTATAGAATCAAACCTTTCTATAAGGAACATGGGCTGAATCGTGATCGTGATAAAGAAGAATTAGTGGGGCCCCCATGGGCTAAAAATTGATCGCATGGAATCACGTCGAGCATAGGGCGTTAAAGTTGCGCTTCTTGGGAGGCAACCCAAGCGATAGTTAGTTTTCATTTTCTTTTCCTTATTTTCTTTATTTTATTTTATTTCTGTTTTTATAATGTGTCAATTGCCGTGGTACATTTATGTGTGTATTTATGTGCAGAAAATACGATAGAATAGCTTATTCTGGACAACTAACGGTTATAGCAGTAGCTCGCTACCGCAAGGCCTTACCGCTAGTTTCACTCGAGGCGTTAACAATGATGATCAACCACTGAACCTACCGTTAGCCGCAGCAATCAGGGATAATGACGAGCTGCAATCCAGCCACTTACGACGTTGAGCCGCAATCCGGCCATTTCAAATACCAAAAAATGTGCCACCGAGCACTTGCGCGTAGCAATTGATCGCATTCGTAGTTCGTTTTGTTTGTTTGTTTGTTTGTTTGTTTTTAATAGGTTTGTTCAAGGACAAATCCAATCACGTGACTCTAGATAACGTCCAGTTGCACGACTTCAATTGGAGAAATTCGACCATCATTTTTCAGGGACGTTTTCTTACCCCTTTCCTCGTTTGACTTGCTTTTCTTTATATTTATGGCAATCAGGGGATTGCCGAGTTTTTAAGAGGGGGGGATGGTTGAGTACTGAATGGTTGAGTATGATTGAAAATTGGGTGCAATTTTTAAAATTTTTACGTGATTGTTTGCTATTTCTGCGCTAAATTGTGTTTGTATGGCATGCCTGTCGAAGTTAGCTATATATGATTTGATGTTGTTGTCTTTGAGCGTGCATAAGTGCATAAATTTTTCAGAATTATTCTTTATATATTGTAGAATGGTACTTGGACGCAATTGATTTCGCAAAACTTTAAAAGCAGCGTCAATTCAATCTTTTTCATGCAAAAAGCCAATGAGTAGCATGAGTGATCATCATCATTGCATGTGCTCGAATGAGTTTTGATATGAGATCTCTTTGAAACCACTGTGTGTAGTTGACTTGGAAAATGAGGTTAAGGCATAGAAAAAAAAACCCTATTCCGGCCATATCCATATATTTTTAGCCACTATAAATTCCGAATGAGCCTATCACAGCTAAATAATCCATTTCCATTAGCCATGAGCAATTTTTGAGTCGACCCCTACAACCCATTAAAAGCGTGGGGTAGGAGTTAGTAATTTTTATTGGTTGGTGGTGTTTTGGAGTTTTTATAAGGGATTTATGAATTTTTTTTTGTAATAAGGGATCACCATCCTTCAAATAAAAAAAAAAAAAAAAAAAAAAAAACCCCATAAAACAGAATTAGAGGGGGATAAAAAAAAGAGAAAAAGAAAATAAGAAGGATGGTAATTGTGTTAGTCATTACCTACGCATTAATGAAGGCTTGTATTTTATTATTTCATGATCCTATTGTTTAGAAGGCATTAATTGTGTTTAAGTGGTTTTGAGCTTCAAGTCGGTTTAGAGTAACGAGTTGAGAAATAGCCTATGTTTAAAGGCTACGTTATGAGTGTTTAGTGAGGTTTTTATCTTTGAACGAGGTGAAGCGTATTAGAATAGGTTTGGTGATTTATTGATCACGTTAGATCGTGAGTTAGCCACACGACTTATATATTCCATACCCGTCCAAAAAGCCTTACATTACAACCCGAAAAGACCTTTTCCGATTCTTTGTTCGATAACACACTTAATTTGCGATTGAAAAGAGATTGATTTTCGGTGCTTGTTTATTGTGCTTGTATTTGTATGATTTGAGCGTATACACGTCCTATGCAGAAAAATACTCGAGTGCTTGAGCGTACACCCCATTATATTTCTCTTTTTGTGAGGATGCATGAATTCGATCTTGAAGCGACAATGTAATACGGGTGGAGTGTTTGAAGTTGCATTGCATGTACCTATATTTTCAAAATTATTTAAGTAGCATAGCACGACTCATTGCTTGGACTGATTTTCATTTCTTGCTATACTTTGAATCTATCGTTTGTTCGAGGACGAACAAACCAATTAAGCGTGGGGTAGTTGATTAGCACGTATTTGTCCTTATTTTCAGTAGTATTTTAGCTTGTTTTTCTATTTGTTTTTGGTATAAGTTGGACGATTTAAGCATAATTCTGTATTTTTATAGTTCTGGCTTATTTTACCATATTTTAATCGTAATTGATGCAAATAGGTGATATTTCGTTGTTTTCACCTTACAGCTAAGTAACCGGAAGAGTTCAGCGCATAATAGACGAAGTTCGATGTTCAAGAATAGGAGAACGAACTTTCCGGCGAAACGAGTAGCAAAAGATAGAGAGAGACGGAGGCAGACGCGCAGCCGCATCGACTGACGCGACCGATGACGTGAGCCATGATCCGCGTCAGTCGAGGCAGCGTCGACGCAACTTACTGAAGCGTCGATGTCGACCCACCCAGTCGACGCACCCGCCCTGCCGACGCGCACGCCCTGGCCGCACCGACGCCGAGCACCAACACGCGTCAGTCGACGCACCATCGACGCGACGGCCCAGAATTGGGATTTTAGGGTTTCTTATGCTCCAAGTCAAGGGAAATCTATATAAACCCTTCTAAGTCCGTCCCAAAAGGGACACCTCTCCCCCATACTCTGAAAACTCGATCCCTTTGGTTCGAGAACAACTCCAACACGTTCCATATCAAAATAAGAGACCAAGATCGAAGATTCGAGGATCACGAARCTCCAAGCTCCCACGGTTAGTTCGTGACACAATTTTCGGGCAAGGTCTACGCAACACCTTCGGATTAGCTGGGGAATTTACTTCGCTTTCTAGTTTAATAAGTACTCTAAACCCTTTATTCGCTTTCGTAGTTTAATTTATGCGATTAAGTAGCTRTTYTTSRATAATTRTTCTTGAATTATTTTATGCTTAGAACCCTAGATACTTTTGGTTTTAAATTCGTAATCTTTAGGTTAATTAATGTTTGGTTATTATTCTTGTTTAGTTAATTCATTCCATTTACATTTCGTTCTAGATAATTGCTGTTCGTTTATGCTAGTTGATTGTGTTTAAGTTCTAGATTAATTTCTCGAGTTTATAAGTTCCATTTGCTGAATTAAAATAACTAGTTTTAATTAGTGTTCTTGTGTTTTAAATTCGTAGATAATAAAAATAATCAAAACACCCCCCCCCCCCCCCTTTTTAGTATAAGTAATTGCGTTTGAACAAACTATTTGAGATTTCCGATTGTATGTTCCTCGAGAGACGACTCGGGTCAAGTTGCCAAACTACGCGCGACCCCGTTCTCTTGCGGGCAAGCTATTGATCTTTTGACAAATTTTCATAAGTAGGCAACACAAAAGCTTGAATCACCCAATCTTATAGTCACAAATCAAAATCAATGAAAACCTACTCATAGAGGTAAGTTTCCAGCATATGTTATCCGTATCTACCTCGAAGATAGGTACTACCGCAATCCGCTAAACCATCTCTCAAGCAAAACTCAAGCAATCCACCATTCAATGCTCCAACTTTCCCATAGACTGCTCACCATCCGTCTACAACTATACAATGTGAAAATGGGGGAAGTTAGCAGCTCTACTACCAAAGCCGACTATCTCTTTAATCTGCAAAGGTTCTACTACCAACCCAACAATCATCCAATAAGCAGACATCGTCACTACCTCAGTCGAATAACTAAATGATATGCTCTTGCGCATGACGCCCCAAGTAGAATAGGTGCCTCCAAGTGCAAATGTTCTACTACTAACCCAATAATCATCCAAGAGGAAAACCTCGCCATTGCACAAAGGATTGCTCGCATAGGGTTTTAAACCTCACCCTCTCCCCCTAATAATAATAATGGGCCATGAACCTAGCCCACATAGACTTTTATTCTCAAAACCGCCACTAAAAATTAAAGTTGAACGCTCGAATGAGTTTAGAGTGTCATCAATTGTATAAACCCCCTTCAAATAAGGCCGACACACTCTCTGCCAATGAACCTAATAGACCTTTCTCTTTGTCACACTCGCCATAATCCCTCAAAAGTATAATTTGTTCTAACTCATCAATAAAGTGCTTGGGGGTGGATAACCTAGATGGTGTGTAGAATAATCATACAAAGGGTACTCTTAATCACCACTAGACGACCCCCAAAGGAGAGATGAACCAACTAGTAAATCCAATCAACCATCCTTTGTTTCACCCCTAAAAGGTACTCACAGCGTAAGCCACCTTTAAAGAAAGGAACACAAAGAGATATCACCTCATTGGAAGTTAATCAACTCATTGACCCTCTGTTGCCACTACCTACATGTGTTGGTGCTAAAATAAATGTGATCTTTGGTATACTCACCATTTGGTCTCGAAATGAAGAATAATGATAGAAGAGCTTCCTAAGTCTAGGTATATCATCCTCAAAAACATGGAAAAAATAGATGAAAGAGTTTTCCCACCCTCCAAGTATCCATAAATGGAATCGGTTTGATTGCCCATCAGCCTACTTTGGCAAGAGGTGGCAAGAGTGCCATGACCTAGCCCAAACCTAATTAAACAACCTAAAGGTTTGGCTTGAACAGAGTTAAAACTAGAAAAAGCGACCAAGGTCATGTGCAAGTCTGCGAAAAGTTCACACTCAGCACTTTCTCACACGCAAAAGAAAGAAAAACACCATAACCCCATGTCAAATACTAACTTTAAAACATTAATTTGAATTAATCAAAACACCCGATTCAAGTTAATGAGGAACATAACATACTTCTGAGCAGCAACTTCTTGTTCTACAAAATAACAAATAACAAACATACTACAGGAAAATGGTGCTTATCTTAAAATAACAAATGACTCACTGGCACCTCAACCTCCCCTTTCTCTGTCTCTTGGATGTCCGCTTCTTCTTGTTTTAGTAGAATTTAACCTTCTAAATTATAGCACAAAATATTTATATCTGACATCATAACGCATCAAAATCAATATTTACAACTAAAACATCATCCACTGCACTGCCAACACTATTTCACTAGCAAATGAATGAGGAATCAAAACTTATTGATTTGTTATTATCCTAACAAATTACAGTAAAACTGAACACATTGACTTACTCCACTAGAAATACAGTATCATAAAATTACACACTCTATAAAAGTTTTAATACATTATAACTAAGTGGTAATAAGAATGCTAAATAGCATATGGTTTCATTAACTTTGTTATGATCATAAAAATATATGCAAAATAGATAGTTTAACAAAACGTTATGATGGATAGGCACATGAGAAATTCACTTAACAATAAAGGTAAATAAATACCACATGCTAAATGGCTTCATACAAGCAAAATCTTATTGAGGAATGCATTTATAAGTACAAGCTTTAAATATAAAATTGATTAAAAAACTAAATTTAGTGATTATCAAGCTTAGAGTGTATAATTGATGGCCTAACACATAAGAAAGAAAGACAGGCCATATTTCTTCACTAATGGATCTCTTTCTCCAATATAGCTACAGATAGACTCAAATACTCCTTCAAAAAAATAATAAAAATGACAGACTTATGATAACAATTAGGATGTCCCACGTAGCAAATTGAAAATAAATTAATTATGAACTGTATACAGTTTTGGGCAGCAAGTTTATAAAATTCTGTATGGTTTATTGAATCGAGCTTTTTAACACTTACTTTTTATTAAAATAAAAAGCTCGTCCGCAAGAGAACAGAGCAATTGTAAGTGGCAAGTTTGACTTGAGTCGAATCTCTCGAGGAAGACTAATCGAAAGCAATTTTTGTGTTTAATTTCACGAACGAGAAAATAACAAAAAGCTACGCTAAACACTCGATCAGATTTTTAGTTTGAAAGATTTTAGTAACCAAGATGTTGACTTAAATGACGAGAAATAAAATCGACAACTTTTAAAAGATTTAATAAAACAGGGGTCTAGGGCTCTAGAATCGTCTCCACGATCAATAAGTATTTTATCGAACACTTAATCTACGAGTTGGGGTTGTCAGTCTCAACTTGTAGGTTAAACACCCGACAATCCCAATTGATGGTTCTAAATGGTTCTACGCACTAAACCCGTGAATTTTAACGCTCAAACATCAAGCAACCCAATAATTTAACATAAATCGCACAAGAACAACTGAGAAAATGTAAAATGATAGAAGAAAGGAACATGAATAAGAACAATTGAGAAAGAAACAACAATTATTATCAAATGGTTTCAGAGTATCAAACACTGAAGATTACGAGAAGTTTCAATTAAACTAACATCCCAAAACAATGACATATCAAACACCACAAAAGCACACAATCATAGCAAACATGAATTTGAATAATTGAAAAAGGAAATTGAAAACTTACTAATTAACGGAAGAGGATTACAACGTTCAAACGTAAAATTAAAATAATAGGAATGAAACTTACGTTCAAAAGATGAGCAGTGATTAATCAATCTACGAGTTATTAAAAATAGAAAAACTAGAATTTAAATCGAGAAAAAGAATATAAAATGAAAGAAACAAAGAACCCTCTTGGGTTGTCAACCCTAAGTGGTTCTCGTTCTAGTCAGTCGCGTCAAGTCGTCTTCTGAAGAGAAACATCATATTTACAGAGTCGGACGAGGGGGGGGGGGCATTATGGTAAATTCACCTAAAAATGACGACTGTCGATCGACTATCGATTTGCATCGATCGACGGTGTCTCTAGCATCGACCTCCGTTGACGCCTCCCATCGGTCGATGATGGCGCGCGACTCTCGGTGTGTCGATCGACCAAGGGCATCAACTCTGCTGGTGGGTGCCCATCGATGTCACATCGATCGACGGAGGTTGGAAAATATCGGCACGTCGATCAACAGTGGCTTTCGATACCGGCAGCACGGTGGCATCGACGCTGGTCGTCGGTTGACGACAGCTCTGGTCCCTTATCCGGTTTTCTTCATTCTGAAACTGAAATAGACAATTAAGCGAATTTAGAACGATAACTTACGAAATGAGAGAGAAAATGTGTTAAACGGGAAAGAAACAAAACGACTTACAAAAATACTAAAAAGAAGAAAAATGAGAAAAATAATGACCTAAAAGCCGTTATAACACACAAAATAAAATGCAAAAGCAAACGAAAAACACACATAAATATGTACAAATCAACTCCCCCACACTTAGCTTTTTGCTTGTCCTCAAGCAAAATCAAATCTAGACGTAGACAAGAAAAAGCTAGTCACCCGATGAACTAACCACTAATGCATTCAAATGACTCGAGAAGTTAATGCATTAAATCGACTGGAAACTCAACTAAAAGGACGACACGATACGTTGAGATAAGAAATTTAGACTATCTTCCGAACACCTAAAAGTAATGTGTTGCCCTCCATGTACGTCCCCCATCCATGTTTCGCCCTAAGTCTATTCATGTACAAACCGCTAAGTCGGCACCCGACTAGCCCAGTCATCTATACACCTCTTTAACAACAAAATCTAAAAACGAAAATAAAAATGCGTATAAAGGTTGCATGACTTATTATAAGAACTTCACTTGTACAAGGATTTCTCTTCTAGTACTTTTTTTTTCTTTTTTTTTTGGAGTACCCATATAGGTGAGGTACTAAACGAGAACGATATTCACAAAACAAAATTGAGAGTTCATTGAATCCAATCTTATATTGCTAAGTGCAATTTATTACATTTTCGATTACGCATATGGAGTTTTTGACATCTCCAAAAATTAAAAAAAGAATTACACAAATTCCTATAGAGGGTATTAGAAAATGGGGCTAGTAGAGAGTATTCGACTTTTTGGAACGAAACATGAATAGAACAAAGAACAAAACACTTCATAGGTTCTTTACACTTCATTCTCCACAATTACACTATTGTTGAATGAAAGTCTAAACAACCTAACCAAAACATCTAACCACGTCACTCGTCAAGGTTTCAATCAATATAAATACACACGACTCAAATCAAATACGCAAGCAAGCATACGAAAAAGTTACTAAACAAGGACAAACCCCCCAACACCTAAACCATATAATGTCCACATTGTAAAACAAGTAAAACTAAACGAGGTATGGTGAGAGAGAGAGAGAGAGAGAGAGAGAGAGACGTCCCTATGATCGTGCTTGTGGTGATGAGTCGAGCATCCGAGAACGTCCAACAGGCTTTTAAGTCGAGAGGAGCCTGTAAGAAAACAAAAACAAAAACAAAAACACACAAAACAAAAGCAGAAAACGTCAATTTAGAACTTGTTGGAGGGATTCTCATCAAGATCCATCTCCGGTTGAGATCTCGGTCGCAAGAGAGGGGTTGGCTTAGGCGAATTGCTCCTCGAGTCGGGATAGACGAGCTTTGAGCTTCCGAAAGCTCCGACGATTACTTAAGTTATTAGCATCCATCTTCTTATTGATACGATCCATCTTTTCGTTGAGAAATTGGAGCTTCTCGAACATCTTCATCTGAAAAGTGCGATTCTCCTCGAATAACCAATTCCAATCGGGGCTCTGGCCCGAATCAGTTTGTGGGGTCGTATGTGGGGCCGCCTCATCACGCTCGTAGGTGAGTCGCGATGAGAACCCGCCTTAAAGAAGATGTTCTTAAAAAATGGGTGAGTTTTTTTTTTTCGTTTTTTTTAAAGGGAAAAATGGGTAGAATAATTGGTGAATAAAGTAAATATTATCATTTAATAAGTCTGACGAGTGAATTTAGTAAATATTGTAGAGTTAGTAAAATGCAGGTCAAAATAGCCGCACTCAATTGATCATCCAACTATATGAAGTTTCCTGTCTTTTCCTCATAAAATAATTTTCAATTAGAATACCACCGACATTAATCATTTTTTTTTTTAGTGTTTGATTCTGTTCAAAGAAGTGTTCGAGTTTGAACATGTGAGTGTTTCACAACTACAAAAAATTTTGCAATCTTTTTATCGAGGTTTCGTGTAAAAATCAAATATTTGAATAATTTTATGAACTAATGTCTAAAATTCAAAGTACAATTGCCGACAATCGGTCGTTCACTGTATTATTCAGATACTTGGAATATATACGTTGTCAAGAAAATTTCGATATAAAAATTCGAAATTTTGCGTGTTCGAATTTCATAGAACAAGCTGTAGTAGGCAACCTAAAAATATATATTTTAAGAGATATTTTGATAAATATAATTTAGAAAGTATATATATATATATATATATATACAACCTTTTTTCTCATTAGAAATTAAAAAAAAAAGAAAAAGAAAAAAGAAAAAACCTTTCGTCGATGGCCATCAAAGCTTTCATTTTTATTATTGTTATTATTATTATTATTAAAAGAAAGAAAGATAAAAAAAATTTAAACCAAGCATGAGATCTGTTTGGGCCTCAATTGACAAACTTATTCAATATTCGCATTCAAAACAATTTTATGTTCCCAACACTAAAATCCCACCCAATTTGTTTTTGAATTTCTAGCTGTGTTCTTTGCTGGTTATGGCTACTGCAACTCCATCAGCTCTCATTCTATGGCTTCTGTTCGTATCACCATTGATGTTAGTCTCAATTAGCGCCACTTCCAACTTCTCGTTAGGTAAAGCTGCCTCGATATTTAGGATTCTTATTACATAGTTTTCAAGATTACTTTTCCCTCTCCTGTTATTTGAAGGAACAAAGGTAATAATTCATAACTCTACGGATTTACGGTGAGTATTCAAGTCTGAAATGAAGACATGTCGTTACTAAGCATCCAGTTTTCTGGACATATATGAAATTATGCAAATTTGAATTTTAGGGTTTTGGTCTCAATTTTGTATGTACTTTGCAAGTTATTTGATTCCTCTTTTTTAATTTTACTGTGTTCATTTAGCGGGAATCGACTTTTGCAGCATTTGAATTGTTTTGTTCTTGGACGCTTGAGAACCCATGAGTTTCTGAATTCTTATGTCTGTTTTCGCCATAAGAACCGATCGTTCTGTAGCTACAATAAGGGGAAAATGCAATGCTTGACTAAATTTGAATATTCACATTTTCCAATTACGTATAGGATTACTTATTCTTGATGAATGATGATTCATGGAGTTATTATTCCGTGCATGTGATTTTGCCTGAACGCACTCTTTGATTTTGCAGTTGTTTCTGGGCCCACGGTGTTGCAGCTGACTCCAAGCTTAATAGTAGAAAATTCTCCAGGTTTGAAGCCTGGGGCTAAAGTAAAATGCGAGAGAGTTGTAGTTCATGGTTTGCCAAGGGTTAAGCATTTGAGCAAGTTTGCCAATTCATTGAAGGTAAAGGTTACACGTCTAAATTCAAGTGGTCGTCCGCCAAATATAGAGGTCTGTTTCCACAGGTGAGTCGATATAATCAGACAAAATTACACAATTCATATATATAACCCAATTGTTTATCATTTTTTTTTTTTTGACCTTATCTGTGATATCCTTCTTGCTAAGATTGCCAGTATGATGTTCAAAAGGGTTGTTTCCATTGACTGTTGATAGAATTTTAATTCTAAAGACTTTCCGTGATCATAAGGGCATTTAAATCGCTCCATTAAATATTTGCTAAGATCTTGTGAAAGTTAATCGGGGGAGTGTCTTTATTTGAATTCTGTTATGTAACCAGTATTTGCACTTGTATCCTTTTCATCTTATTAGAAGCTATTATTGTTTGTAATGAACCCCATAACATAAATTTATTCTTGAGACGGTCCTCCTGCTACAACATACATTAAAAAAGAAAAAACATAGTGTATAAATTTTGAAGAAATACGGACTTAGTACTTTGATTGCATAACATTATTATTATAATTATTATTATTATTATTATTATTATTATTATTATTAACATCCATTGGTTGAAGTACATATTAACAGCTGCTGTGTCCTGTGCAGGAATGTATCTCTTGGGTTAGGGATGTGCCCTCAAGATCAGTGGGAAAGGCTTACCAAAGAAGTGTGGATCAAACCAATGTCTCCTTTTGATCACAAAATCTTAGACATAAGGACCGGGACATCTTATTCAGAAAGTCTTGAGGTGTCTCTTGATGAAGGTTTGTTAAGCACAATCTGTTATTTATTCATGCTGCTATTTTTATTTTTATTTTACTGTTCTGCTGTAAATATCTCTCTAGATAATTTCCTTTTGCTTTATTGTTACCTTATAGTCATATCTTTTTGCAGAATTCTTTTTGTACAGGATAATATTCCTAGTTTTCGGAATTCTGTTGATGAGTCTAGCTTCCTGGCTCAGCAAGTCCTTAGTTTTCTACTACAGCGGTGCTATGGTTGTAGGAATCTTTCTTGTGATATTAATGGTCCTTTTCCAGGTCAGCATTTGCCTCTTTTTTTTTTTCTTTTTTTTTTTAATTCTCTCAATTTGTTTACTTGTTCCTGATAGCCACTATTCACTAATATTCCATTAATGTTCATCTACAGGGGATGAAGCTTCTTCCAACCGGTCGAAAGAGTTCACTTGCAATATTTTTATACTCGTGCTTTGTATGTATATTTATAAATCATCACTGCCAATTGTTTATTGTATATCGGTGGTTTGATGTGATAATGCGTAATTAATTGGTCCGTTTGTTATCAATCAGGTTGGCTTGGGTTCTTTTTTTCTTCGCTATGCGCCAAGATTGTTTCGAGCATTACTGGTCGAGATTGGACTTTCTGAAGACATGTACGATCCTGTATGTAAGTTTCTCATAGCTATTTTTCCTAGTTTTTTGTTTTTTTCCTTCTATACTCCCTCCGTTCCGAATTGGTAGCACACTTCTCATTTCACCAAGATTAGGAAAAGTTAATTAATATAGTTAAAGCAATAAATTTTACATGCTTTTCCCAAATATACCCTTACGTTAAAAGAGAAAAGGAGAAAAGTTATGGTAGTTAGTATTCCTAGGACTAAATATGTGTGAGACAAAAAAACTCATTTTCTATTCCCAAAAAACAACAACAAAAAAACTCTTTTCCCATTACTATTTAGTTGATGTCAATGTACATTAACTTTAAGTAGGGGCAAATAAGAAAGTCAATAAAAATTGTACATATCAAGAATAGAAAGTGTGCTATATTTTAGGGCCAAAAAAAAAACAGGAAAGTGTGATATCAATTTGGGTCGGAGAGAGTATTAGCCATCTTAGCCACTGTTTGTGCAGAAGTTACTGCTAAACCTCATCGCACAATCAGTCTTTAGTTATATATATTAAGCGTTTGTTACCAAACTGATAGTGACACTACTTAACCACCCCCACCTCCCACCCCTCACCCCCTTTTTTTATGTATAACCCTTTTGTTTTTATTTGAAGATTGAAGTAGACGAGCATGTTTTGTATCATACATAAAACTTAACCTTTTTAAGCTGCTTGTCATAACTTGTGCCTTGTGCTGGTTATTGTGATGCAGCTATCAAAATTTCTGTTGGTTTTCCTTGTGATCATTGGAGCTTGGTTGGGTTTTTGGGTTGTGCGCAAACTTGTGCTCACAGAGGATGGAACTATTGACATTGGAGTGTCTCACTTTATTACCTGGTCAATTCGAATTGTTGCCTCTGTGATGATCCTTCAGGTTTTGCTTTTTTTGTTTTGATAAAACTAATGGCTACTTACCCGAATGTCTTTAACTATTTTTTCTTTTCTGGGTAGTAATAAAATGTTTATATGTTCTTCAGAGTTCCGTAGACCCTTTATTGGCAGTAGGCGCATTGCTGGGCGCAAGTGTTGTTTCTTCAGTGTCTGCCCATCCAAAGGCTGTTCGTCGTATCTACAAGTGAGTATACTTCTTTTTTTTTTTTTTTAGTCTAGTTTAGTTTTAAGGCAGGCCCCTTAAAACTAAATTTCAAAACTAAAAAAATGCCAAAAAAAAAAAGAAGTGCCTGAAAAAACTAAACTAACTAAAGATTTTAAAATGAACCCTAAAAGATGAGGGGAAAAAAAACTAAAAATCCTTTTATAAAAAAACTTAATAACCCTAGAAAATCAAAAACAAAACAAAACAAAACAAAAAAATAATAATAAAAAAACTCAAGAAAAACTAAACTAAATAAAAAGTAAAAACTAAAAAAAGAGAGCCCTAAAAAAGTGAAAAACTAAAAAACCTAAATTTTAGGCCCTGCCTAACGGAATGTACTCCGTTGGTCGGGTGTTCCAACATTACTTTTGGAATTTTCTTTTCTATTTTTTTTTCTTTCCTTCGTGCCAATTTATGAAATTCTTGCAGAAAGTTGTGTAGACTGATCAAGATTAATCTCAGGGAGCCACTCGATCCCTATGCATTTTCGCCAGTCACCATCTCGTCTGTTCCCAGACCCTACACCAGAGCTCCATACACTCCTGTTCGAGGTTGACTTTCTTTCTTCAAAATTAAAAAATGTCTTAACTTGGAAATCACGACAATTACTTTTCTGACAGAATCATATGCCAACCCTTTTTTCAGGTTCAACGAGTAGGTCACCTAATAATAGGTTGTCGGATTCTGAGCCTTTCTATTCTACCTTCCACGACACTCCCGATCGACGAAAATTTACAAAGGATCAATGGGAATCGTTCACTAGAGAGTCGACGCGCAAAGCCCTAGAAGGGCTCGTTTCTTCACCAGATTTTAGCAGATGGGCTGTTACCCATGCGGATAGGATAACCTTAGCCCCGAAGAAAGAGGTTTCAGATAATCGGAGGAGATGGTTCCATTGGTTTTAAAGATCGACCCCTGAATTGTATGTTAACTCCTTGTATTCTGATTAACTCTAGGTTTGCTGACCAATTAAACCTCTAATGGGAAATTGACTGTGATTAATTTGGTGTAGACCTACTATTTTTGAATTCTAATATGATTGTAATACACTTATTTTTCTGCTCTCTAGTAAATTTGAGATGGATTAGAAATTCTTGGGCTTGTGTAACATTGATAAAGCAATTGGGAATTATGTTTTCAGTGTGTGTTGTGGTTTACCTTGCTGGATGATATTTAATACCCTTGTCTTATATAAATGGGTTCTTTATGGTTTGTGCAAGTTCTCTTTTCCCGACATATCAATCATGGGTATCTCAATTCAAGGTAAGATTTTCTGATTTTGAGCTTTATGCTATATCTCAATTTTGTGTTTGGTGTGTATAAACTGTCTGATGTGTTTTTATGATACAGTGTAGTGAAGGGAATCTGAAGTTTGCAAATAGTCCAACTATTTTATGGAGCAAGCTCGTCGTTAACATCAAGATTACGATCAACAGGTAGGTAGAGGAGGCTAATTTGCCGTTTTAGTGACAATCACATGTCGGCTTTTTCTGAGTGGTTCTCAGCTTCCAGTAGAAAATTTACTCGTATTTTCAGCTTTTCTTAGATTATGCAATGTAAACACTCTCATAAGGATGGAGAAGATAAGGAAAGATACAAATGGAATTTGATGGTTAGTGCCGCCAAAAACACGTATTCAAATTCCATCTTTTTTTCTTCACTAGCTATTGCCTAACCACAGATAGCAATGGCGTCTACTTTGTGTATTGAATGTTCTGTCCTAATGGAGCCATACTTTCAATCAGCCGATGTGTGACAATCTGAATGTGTGTATTATTTTCCGAAAACGAAAAACAGCGGTGATAGATAGCGAGATGAAATTACGTTATATTTGTTACGTTTAAAAATAAATTAAGTACTCTTTTTTAATAACTAGGTCAAACCCTTTTTTTTTTTTCTTGCGCCATAATAACTTTTATTAATAATACAAAGCTGCATTACATTCGGAGGTTAAATCCAGAGCAGACAAAGAGGAACAATTTACAAATTGGTCTAGCGACTCGGGACCAAAGGAGATATGATTCAATATGGGTGTCAATCGTGTCGTGTTTCGTGTTCGCGGGTCGTATTGATACACATGTATTACACAGTTGACACGAACACGAACACGACACGAATAATTATTCGTGTCAAAATACACGACACGAACATGAACCTATTTATTAAACGGATAACCCGACACGACACGAAAAACCTATATAAGAAAAAAAAAATCCAATAACTACTTGATAATAAAATATTAAAAGAAAAAAATATGAAAGTAACACGATCATTGTGTTCTTTTGTTCAAAAGCAGTTCGAGCACAAAATTAAATTAGACACCGAACTAGAAATCAAAATTAATCCTTTAAGTCAAAGTGGGGCCATAAATTACAAATCAAACTAGAAAATCAAATGAGTTAAATAGGTCAAATGAGAAATTTGAGATATATTAAAAATTTACGAGAGTTTATTGAATTACTATTATACCATTAAATTTAAATGGGTTAAATAAGTCAATCGGGTTGACGCGCGGGTCAACCTGACTTGACCTATTTGTTTCGCGTATTATTCGTGTCCGACACGAATAACACGCGAATCCGCGAAGGGTTATATCTGTACATGCTAAATTCATGTTCGATTCGTATCAGGTCCACTCCTATATATTAACCCAACCTAATCAACACAGACAACAAAAGGACCCTAAAAAAAATACGAACCACAACACAAACCAACAAATCTACCCTATACATTAATGCAAAATCCTCATAACCTATGTGTCTGCTTCGCATGCTTCGTTTGGCAAATAAAAAGTTTTGGTACTTCGGTTGCTTACGTGTCATACGAGCCTAACTTTTTTTTATTATATATTTATAAATTATAAAAAAAATAGGATTTATTTTCCTAAGAGTATACTTCTTACCTATTAATTATTTAAACAACCCTAAAATAAATAGCCTAATAATAAGAGTCTTACCTTTGCTAAAACAACCTAAAATAAGATTCTAATAATATAAAATTAAAAAAAAAAGAAATACGAATTACACGGGATAATACCATAAAAAAATAACTCCACATATGTACGGGTATGTGTGTTTTAAGAGCACTTATTATGTAATATTTATGGTGGTGTCTAATTGACTCAGAGTACCTAATTGTTTATATTGCAATAAATATATGTTGTTTGAGATTATATTTTACGGGTTCTTAATAATATATTTAGAATCATAATCAAATATCAATAATATAATAATTATTAACTACCTAAACTATATATCATAAGTTATATACTTAGATTATTGTAAATAACTCATATTTTACCTATATGGAGTATTTGAAACTCCAAATATAAAATTATTTTAAATTATAATATCAAAAAAATTATTTAATTATTTTCATAATAAAGTTTATTTTGTAATTAAATTTATTTCATATGTAGTTTGTCTTTTAATTAAAATAACTAATTAGACCTTATCTACTAATTATATATGACTTATTTATATTTTTATATTAGGAGAATCAAAAGAAAGTATTGAATAAGGAAAAATATAATAAAAAATTAAATTAGGTAAGATTCAATAAAAAGAAAAATATTAAATTAGGTAAATATTAGACTCGAATGACACATAAGCAAACGAATTTGAATGAAATATATATCAAATTAATCACATTCTCAAGATTTACAATTTAAGATACATATTACATGTTTTAAGACGTAAAGAAATATATATATATATATATATATATATATATAATTAAATTAAAAAAACTGGATAGTAAACGCATCATACATGACTGATTTTAGCACTACAATACTGTATAAAAAGCACAATAAATCTGAACATAATTGCACTGTGCAATATTTGAAGTGCTTTTTCTTATATTGTTACGGTGCTTTTGAACTACACTAAACACTGCTTTTTTCAATGAAAAAAAAAAATCGGCCAACCTAATTTAATATTTAGTTTTTATATATTTTTACCTAATTTGATATTTTTCTATATTATGTTTTTTCTAATTTAATATTTTTCTTTTATTATATGTTACCTAATTGAATATTTTATTTATCATATTTTATCTAATTCAATATCTTTTATTTTACTGATATAAAAAAATAATTAAGTCATATTCAATTAGAAAAAAWCTATATAAGTTGAATTAATTTTTATTTATAATAAAAGTTGAAATAATTTTATTTATAAAATTTTAAATATTCTATTTAAAAAAATACGAGTTATATAAAATTATTAATAAAGAAAAATAAATATAAAAAATATAAACTTAAATTTGTATATCTAATCTTAATATAATATATTGAGAATAATATTAAAAATCTATATGAAAAAAATATTGTTATGCCAAAAAAGAGAGAGAGAGAGAAACGACAACCACAAATAATATTAATAATAAATTATTATACCTAAGAAATAAATATTAAATATATTCTACATCTCCTTATCCAATCTAAACGCATTGATAAACACATTATATATCTATATGAACAATTTAATATCTTACGTATAAAAAGGAAATAAAAAATAATATTAAATATACTACAAGGTAGATATACAAAGTTTTTTAATCGAATTATCACTGCCTTATAGAATTTAATTTTTTATATTACATATTCACATGCGATATGCGAGTGTTATGTGTTTTATATGTTTACAAAATCAATTTTCTACGGGTTTTCTTTCAAATATAAATATAAGTAAATTTTGAGTTATTTACAATTATCTAAGTATGTAACTAAATATTATTAACGAATTCAACATAACATAAAAAAATAGAAAATTATAAAGTAATAATAATGAATGAATATTGATTAGACACCGGTATAATGCGACACGGGTTGGAATATGACGTATTTTGAAATTCTCCAAGTATGGAACTATGATTTGTTAACGAATTCAATTTAAATATTAGTATATAAAAATATCGATAATAATAATAATAATTAATTAATAGAAACTAGACATGGATTGAGAATTTAATCTAAATATTAAAATATAAAATTATTTAATAATAAAGAATAATAGTTATAAATATTGATTATGCATCAGTATAAGGTTCAGATTGAGAATACAATATTTTTTGAATATTTTTATTTTTAAAATTTAAAAACTCTATAATTATCGTAAATAACTTTATATTTAGTTTTGATAATCCCGTGTAACACACGGGTATTAAACTAGTAGTAAAATATGGCAAAAAGCTGTGAAAAAAACTAAATATGGCAAAAGGGACACCACCGAAACTAACAATCCACTCACTATCGAGTGAAAATATGGCATAAGCAGTGGAAAAAACTAAATCTGGGCACACACCTCCAAAACCTCCAATTCGGGCAGGAGCGAAAAGAAAAAAGGGAAAGGAGGAAAGAGTATCTTGTTAAATTGGGGATAAGCAGTAAATAACATTTATTTTTTATTGAAAAAGTAAAAAAATAATAATGATTTTTTTTGAAAATTTTATTTTTTATTGAAAATGTAAAAAAGTAACAATGATTCTTTTGAAAATATAAATACGAAAGACAGAACAAGACATAAAATTTTCCAAATGCAATAGATAAAACGAAACGGAGAGAGTATTAGTTTTCATAAGATATATCCCTTTAGATTCGTTTATCCTTTTTATTTATGTATATATTAGTAACACTCTTGGATTTGTTAAAAAATAAATTTAGATTATAAAATTATTTGTAATAACTATTGATATATAAATTTAAAAATTATAAATAATCCTAAAAAAAATAAAAAGATGATGTATTATCGACTCATGTCGTATTGTAATCATGTCTATCAATATTTATTAATTATTAAATAATTTTATATTTTCATGTTTAAATTAAATTCGTTAATAATTTTTAGTTACGTACTTTGAAAAATTCAAAAAATATTTGACCGCGCATCGCAACGAGGTAAATTTAATAGTTATAAAAACTTCATTCATTTCCTCCACTAACTAGTAGTAGCGGTTAGTAAGGTCGATCACACGAGAAGTGTGAATTGAATTGTAATAATTTAATATTAAATGAAATTATAAAAACTAAACGAATGGGGTTGTTGAAGATTTTTATATAAATTACTAATAATAAAAATAAACTAAAGTGCAACGAAAATATGGATAAAACTAATACAAGGAAAGCTTTCGGTTCACAGTTCCGTCTACACCCTCGCTCGACTAACTCTAATTAATTGTGATCGCTAATCCTATTATTTTTCTTGAATTACTAGCCCTAAACAACAATAAGTTCGATTATTTGAATCCTCTCTTACCGAGTAATTAATCGAAATAAGCTTTTCGACTAAATCTAACTATTGGACAACCTAGAATAAGCTCTCTAGATTTAATGCAATAACAACTTTTAGAACTCGGAAAATAGGATAATCTAAGTAATAAACTCACAAGTTCGATTTATTTAACTTAGTTCGTGTCTCGACTTCATCATGACAAGAAGAGAGTTCGTCAAACTAATGACGTAAAACAAGAACTTCTTGGGAGGCAACCCATGTTCTTTTCGTTTATTTCTTTTATTTTTACATTTTTTTTCTCTCTTATGTTCTTATTATACAAAAAATCCAAAAACATTCGAAAAGTTGAAAAATTAAAAAAAAAAATTGAGTTGTCTTTTGGTTCTTTTTAACCCTTGTTTTATTTTGTTTTGATTCATGTACATATTTTCTTGTATTTTTTATTTTGTGTGATTTTCCTTTATAGTGTGTTAATTTCCGACTCTAATCTTAGTCGATTTGATAAGATAGTAGCGTGCATGGAGCCGGGAGAAACAAGTCATGCTCAATTTTCACTTGGATTGCTTGAATGCTTAAGTGGACCCCACCGAGTTTGACCCAAACTCGCTCGGTTAAGGAAGTTTCTATCTCACCCTCCTTTTACTTGATTTTTATTAAAATGCAATAAGGCATTGCATGGTCTAGTGTGGGGTGGGTAGGTGGTTAGGGTCCGGGTTTACAAAGCATGATTTATCTTTCTTAACTCGAGCATTGGCGAAGAGACGCAGTCTTGGCGAAGTGACGCTTACTAATTGCGCATTTATATGGTTGAGTCGTTTTTGTGTCTTTTGTGTTTTTATTACATTGTTAAGCAATCACCATATGCTTGGAAGTTTGAATTGTTTACTTGTCGGGTTTTTGCATGTATATGCCTATTGTGTAAGGAGTTGAGTTTTTGTGCTTCGTCCAAAACCCGCCTATATATATATAATCAACATGTACTCATGAAAAGATTGTAAAGTTCTAAAAGCTCTTTTGATTTTGTTTCCAAAACCCGGTGCAAACTAGTGAGTAGCCTCGTGTGAATTATCGGGTTTGCTTGCATTTTTATGGAAATTGCATTGAGGTGGCTTGATTTTGCTCGTACATGATTGAATTTGGAAATGACCTTGAGGCACATATATACCACCCTTATTCCGGCCATATCCAAATATATAAGCTACTTAAAAATCTCAAATGAGCCCCCTTGAGCCTATGCCCCGTGTCTTGTTAGCCGAGCTCGATTTTAACTCTTATATCTTCATATATTGTGAGGTGAGAGTGTATGTTGTTAGTTGACTAGGAATGTGTGAGAAAAATCAATTGATGATTTTGGGTTTTGAGTTTCTTATACAAAAATAAAAAAAGAAACAAAAAATAATAATAAAACTCCAACACAAATCACGAAAAGTGATAAAGCGTGCGTTCAAGTGAAAAGTCTAATTAAAAGGCTAAGTTTAGTAAAAAGAAGTGAATTCAAAAAGCTTCTAAGTGTTGTGAAATAAAAGTCTGAAAAGTGTTTAAGTGTACAAAAGGGTTTCAAATGAAAGTTTGGTAAATTGGGAAGGGTGAAGCGATCATAAGTTTCGGGTTCTAGAAGTTAGGGTTTTATGTGTTATTAATCACGTTTGATCGTGTGTTATCCACTATATCCAAATATTCTATACCTTACCAAAGAGCTAACATTCAACCCGAAATAAAAACCTCTTTCGATTCTTGTTTGGTCATGTACAATGGGTGATTTTGAGTTTCTAATTTGTGAAATCTTGACAAGGTGCATGTATTGTCCGACTTGAGCGTATACACATCCCATATAAAATAAACACCTGAGTGAACACCCTCAAAACTCCATTTGAGAGGAATCGTCTATTTGGTTTTCATTTGAGAAAGAGTAATACGAGCAATGGTTGGCGATAACGAGTTTATGTTGATACTTTCATCATATTAATTAGGATAAGTACAAGAATTTTTCTTTTTACGTAATGTTCATTGCATGTACATTCTCGATTCTTTTCGTTGTTCGAGGGCGAACAAACCGATAAGTGTGGGGTGGTTGTTTTGCATGTAATTGTGGTATTTTTCTCGTGTTTTTAATTAAGATTTTATGTTGCTTTTAGTAGTTTTGAGTCAAGTTTTGTTAGGTTATTCGTTTGTTTTCTCATTTTGTTGATTTTTGTATTTCTTTTTGATTTTACACTTAATTTGATTAAATGAATTCAATTAAATTGAGGTTTGGTGAAGTTCTTGGTTTTTTATGTTCAAAATTCTCATTTCATAGGTGGCTCAATGGTTTGAATTCAAGTCAAGGCATGGAGCCCCAAAACTCAAGTCAAACCGTGCCAAGACGTGCCAAAATTCGCGCCAAGAGCAAGCTCCTAAATGGCCAAACAATCTGGAATGATAGCCAAGGCTTGCCATGGCAAGCCAAAACTCACGCCAGGCCTTGACACACGCCAAGGCACGCCAACAGCAGCGCCTGCCGCGAGTCCCGCGTGCATCCGCCCAGCAGCGCCCGCACGCCCGTGCGCATGCCTGATAGCGCTCGCATGCATGCCACGCCAACTCCCGCGCCAAGCCGTGCCAACCCCCACGCCATGCCCAGCGCCCATGCCTGCTCGCCCACGCCCGCGCCCAAGCGCTCCCAACCTTGAGCCACCTCGAGCGAAACCGTGCCAAGAACCTAGCCAAGTGGCTAGGAAGACCATTTCAGGTCAAACTTGGTCAAACCCGGGAAATCCAAGCCTTAAAGGCCAATTTGACCCATTTAACCCCAATTAAACCTAGTATAAATTAAACACAACTCTTATTTTTGTAAATCATGCACTCTCCTCCCAACTCTTAGATGGGTTTGCATTTTATTTTCTATCTCTAGATCTTAGATTTATTTTCAAACTTTTCCTTGGGTTTGTAAGCTCAAGAAGAATTCAAGTCATCACTTGGATTTTATTTTGAATTGCAATTTCATTTAAGTTTGTTATTCCTTTTATTAATTCAAGTAAGTCTTTGCTTAATTTCTTTCTTGTTCTTCAATTTCAAGCTTGTTCTTCAATTTATGCATTTCGCCTTAGCTCTTAGATTTAGTGTTAGATTTTTCGATTTGGCTATTGAATCTAGGTGGGTGACACACCAAGATCATAGATCGGGTCCTTGATCGTTTTTAGTTTGAGTATTTCTTATGCTTTATTTTGGTTTTTATTTTCATGCATGGTTTCATATTGAATCCTAGATCTACTCTTCGTTTCTAGTTATTTCTCTTAAAGTTTTTAACCTTCTCGTCAAATTTCATTGATCTTTCCATTGATGTTTTCAGTTTTTGTTAATTTGCATTTTTGAAATTTCATGATCATGCAAGCATAGTAGTACCTTAGGTTGTTCTAGTTGTACTTTGTTGTTTCATTACTTTTTATTGCTTCTTTTCATCATTGCTTGCAGTTTCAATACGACATACGCACGAGGCATACAAAATACTTGCATTTACTTTCATAGTTAATCGTAGTTTCATCTAGTCTTCATTTAATTCCGTTTTCCTTTAATTTCACAAAGCTACAAACCCATTGATCTCTATAATCAAACGAATTCCAATAATACCAAGCCATTAACCCCTTATATTTTCATCACCACTAAAAATCTACAAACAATAAGCTATATTTAGTCTAGTACAATTTGCAAGGTACATGAGACTTCCAATGATCCTAGCATATTCTAGTTGAACCACCGGATCACCCTTGTTTTCTACTATATGAAGGTTATTATCAAATAGAGTTTTAGCCATTTCATCATCAAACGCATTAAACCTCTTCAGTACGCTTTCTACATAGTGGGACTAAGAGAGAACTATGTCGTATGAGTTACTTATGATATTGATCCCAAGGATCACATCGGCTAAACCCATGTCCTTCATATCAAATTTGTCTCTCAACATGCTCTTTGTACTTATGATCTTATCACGAGAGCTACTTAATATCAACATGTCATCAACATAAAGACAAACAATGATAAAAGAGTTAGGTGTGCTCTTTACATAAAGACATTTATCGCATTCATTAATACGAAAGCCATTCGACATCATCACAGTTTCAAACTTGAGATGTCATTGCTTCGGTGCTTGTTTCAATCCATACAATGATTTAAAAAGTCTACACACCTTATTCTCTTGACCAGGAACTACAAACCCTTTAGGTTGTTCCATATAAATCACTTCATCTAACACCATTCAAAAATGCAGTTTTATCATCCATTTGGTGAATTTTAAGATTGTACAATGCAATAATCATCAAAATTACCCTAATAAAAGTAATTCTAGTTACAAGTGAGTAAGTATCAAAAAAGTCATATCCTTCTCTTTGTTTAAAGCCTTTGGCTACCAGCCTAGCTTTATACTTATCAATCGAGCCATCAGCTTTATCTTTCTCCTTAGAACCCACTTGTATCCTAAGGGCTTATTACCATGGGGAAGGTCAGCCAACTCCCATGTATGATTCTTCATAATCGAATCAATCTTAGCATTGATGGCTTCCTTCCACATGGGAGCATCAGGACTAGACAAGGCTTATTGAATAGTACAAAGTTCATTATCTAACAAATAGATCATGAAATCCAAACCAAACATTCTAGCAGTCCTAGCCCTTTTACTATGCCTTGTTTCATCATCATCACCATCTTGTGATGCATCTTGAACTGTAAGAGGTGTTGTTTCATCTTCAGCATCACGAGATCTCTTGTTAATACCATCACTATTTCCTTTGCAATGATATTTGTGTTCAAAGAATACTGCATTCCTTGATGTAATGGTTCTTCCTTCAGTCACATCATGTATGTTAGACTTGTGTACTAGAAATCTATACGCATTGCTATTGAGCACATATCTAATGAAGATACAGTCGAATGTTTTAGGTCCTATCTTCACTTGCTTTAGATCCGGTACTTTTTACCTTAACCAAGAACCCCCACACTTTGAGTAAATTGTAAGCAGAAGCTTTACCTTTCCATAACTCATATGGAGTCTTTTCCTTTCCCATGTGGGGTGCCCTATTCAGAATATGGTTAGCAAAAAGGATCGCCTCCCCCCACATATTCGGGGTAACCCAAACTGATTAACATAGAATTCATCATTTATTTCAAGGTTTGATTCTTGCGTTCAGCGATGTCATTCGATTGAGGTAAATATGGAGCGATTGTTTGATGAATTATGCCATGTTCAGCGCATAACTCTTGGAACGAAGAAACATACTCTCCACCTCGATCACTTAGAATTGCCTTAAATCGAGTGTTCAATTGATTCTCAACTCCACTCTTGAAAGTTTCGATTGCATCAATTGCTTCATCTTTGCCTTTTAGCAAATACACATAGCAATATCTTGTGCATTCATCAATGAAAGTAATACAGTACTTTTTGCCCCCTCTAGTTTGCACAAGTTTCATATCACAAATATCAGTATGAATTAACTCTAGAGGTGCAATACTTCTTTCCACCGAATGAAAAAGTGTTCTTGCCATTTTTGCTTCAACACAAGTCTCACACTTCTGTTTTGAGTCAAGTTTCACATTATTTAGTAAATTCATATTTACCAATTTTTGTATTGATTTCATGTTAACGTGTCCAAGTCTAACATGCCACAAATCACACAACTTAACGATATACGAAGAAGTAATAACTTTATTATTAATAACTGGGCGTTTGGCTATTACATTCAATTTAAACAGTCCCTTCTCAAGTTGACCCTTAATAAGGAATTTTTCGCTTTTATTAAGAACAAACTCACTAGACTCAAAGATTAGCTTAAACCCATGTTAGACAAGCAGAAACCCAGAAATAGGGTTTTTCCTAATATCCAGAACATGCAGTACTTCCTTCAAAGTCATTTCTAGACCGGGAGTCATCTTCAGTAGCACCTTCCCAGTTCCAGCAACTTCAGCAGTAGAAGAGTTACCCATGTGGAGGTTTCTTCCAATAATTGAGGTATAATCAAAAAACACATCCCGATCAGAACACATATGACAAGTAGCTCCAGTATCGATTAACCACTCTCTTGGATTATCTACGAGATTAGATTCCATCACCACCGAACAGAGATCTATTTCAGACATACCTTCAGTAATAATGTGAGCAACATTCTGACTCTCTTTAAGCGGCTTTCGACAATCTCTTTTCATATGCCCAAGCTTGCAACACTTATGATAGTTGTATTCAAACTTCTTGGACTTATTCTGATTTATCTTACCTTTTCCATATCCTTGGTACTTTCATTTCTTTCTAGAATCAGTTGACATCCAAGTGAACCTTTATGTCCATCATTGAGGTCTTTTCATACTTTGCAGCAGATTGTCGATTACCTTCCTCGACACGTAATTTGACAATCAAATTCTCCATAGTCATTTGCTTTTGATTATGCTTTAGATAGTTCATGAAATCTCTCCAACTCAGTGATAGCTTTTGAACAATAGCTGCCACTTATAGATTTTCGCAGATTTGCATACTTTCATATTGTATGATTTGCAATATCATTTGTAACTCTTGGAGTTAACTCATCATAGTCTTAGAGTCTACCATGATGAACTCCAAAATTGCCCGACAATAAACTTTTTAGTGCTGGCGTCATCGATCTTGTTCTTACTTTCCAAGGAAACCCAGAGCTCCTTAACAGTACTTTTGATCGAACTATACACCCTATACAGCACATTGTCTAATCCATTCAAGATATAATTCCTGTAGAGATAGTCTCCTTGTGTCCACGTATCTAGAGCGACTCTACGATCAAAACTCGTAACGTTTGCACTCACAACAGGTGCATCCTCGGCTAAGTACCAAGATAAGTTTAAAGTGGTTAAATAAAAGGCCATCTTTTGTTTCCAGGTTTTAAAGTTACTACCATAGAATTTTTCAGGATGTTCAGCATGGGCAGCAACAAAAGTAGGTATCGCAGAACCAAAGGGAATAGAACCCGACCCATATGCAAAGGTATGTGATGTAGAAGTATTTGGCACACCAGTGAAAGTTTTAGAAAAGATTGATCCAGGCCCAATGGCATAGAGGAGTTTGTCTAAGTAGTCACGGTTGAACTCATCAGATGAGGTGCAGTCGCGTTGGTTGATGTAGGCAGCGTCGAGTTTTTCAAATAAGATATGATATCCATTAGTTCAAATTAAAAAATAAGAATATTGAGATATTTTGGGTACAGCAATAAAATTGGGATAACATAGGAGAAATTTAAACTAACAGAGATCAATAATAAACATCAATGAATAAAACAGAAAAGAGGAAAACTGTCAAGGCGAGCGAACTCTTTTCTTAAGATTCTTGTTGTCCCGTACTCAGTGCTCACGGGTCTATGGTAATGAATCTCCCAAGATACAATGACAATGGAGCTGGAAGGAGCAGATAATCCAGTCACCCGTGGCGAATGAGAACTGGCAGACAACCGAGCAAAACCCTAACTGCAAACTATATGATGCGTGAGGCAGGCAGGGGAAAATATGAGATGCTTAAATGATGATGATTTTCGTATGTATGTTATTAAAATGTATAGGTGTAGTATTTATGATTGATAGATAATCCTTAAATAAGGAAGTAAATAAAAGGAATTAGAGTTCCTAATACAAGTCAAACTCCTAGTCTTACTCAACAAGAAAGACTGGAAGATTTTGGAAAAGGTTCAAAATATAAATCCCAAGCCCAGCAAGGACGAGCCACAAACCATAAAATTCAAAAAGCAAGCGAGCCTCGAGCTGATCTGAGCTGGCTGGCTGAGCGGGCGGGTGGTGGCACACAAACCACGCGGTTTAAAAAGCACACGAGCCTCGAGCCACGAGCTACAAGCCAGGCCGGGCGGGCGGGTGGTGGCACGCGTGTGGGGACTCCCATCCCCACTCAACGTGTAACTAATGTCCATCTCACTTCATTTAATAAGTCTATCTAGAAATGGGTCTCCTTCCTATATGGGACTTTCCATTTCTCAAATGAAAATCCAACTATCTCTTTAACTTCTAAATTCACTTCTCAAATGCCCAACTTTGGCCATTGATTTCTCACTCATTCCCAACACGGATTTATGAAAGCGAGTATACCATGTTCATCTACTCGCAATGTAGATCAAGAATATAAAGCTCGTTTCCAAAAATAATGAATTTTCCATTTTAGAATAT
>BMAC01000328.1:620714-645789 GCA_014905375.1 Phtheirospermum japonicum | reverse complement strand
AGATCAGGATGTCAGAGTGCACGAGCATGTGCATCCTGGCCCATATTAACAATACATGGAATGTGGAAGGTCAAAGGGATAAAAAAGTTCTTGTCCCTTAACTTAAAAACAAAATCTTATAAAAGATCATTGTACAAATAGTGCTCTATACGATGGGATTTAATAAGTAGAAAAATAATATTTTTTAGTACAAAAGTGACTTCTATTTTTTTTAATTAATATATACACATTTTTTAAGTAATTGTTATAATATAAGAAATGATTACGGCGCCTTCACCCCGCCCCCCTGTGCGGATCATTCCTTATGAAGTAATGGAGTTATAGACGTTGATCTTTTAATATAAAAAGTCTAAACTTAATTTAATGATCTCTATTAAATGAAGAATGGTGTTGTAAAGACACCATAAAAATTCCCTATGATAAATATGTAAAAGTGTTGTTTTTTAGTTAAAAAAATAGTATTAAATGAAAAAGTAATATTATTGTAATATATATAAATATAAAAGTGAGGAGAACAATTCAATTTAAATTTTATAATAACATGTTTAAACAAACAAACAAAAAGTAAATTTCTTGCCCCTTCTTACACGGTTGTTAGGGAAAAAAAAAGACAAGATTCTAAAGCACAAAACTATTCTCTTTACAATTTCTTTCCCATAGTGACTGAATTCATTCATTAATCATTAACTTATATTTTAGAGAATCTATTTTATATGTAAATAAATTATATTTTTGTGAAATATCTTATTAATCAATATATTTAAATTAATATTCAAATATAAATATAGATATATATTTATAAATATGTATTATCTATAAATTATAATTACTATATATATATATATATATATATATATATATATATATTGTTTCTTAATATTTTAAATATAAAAAAATATGTAACAAAACATATGCGCAGCCAAACTTATGTTGTTATATTATTATTTTTTTAAATTCATTTGAAAACAATTTATAGCATGTTATAAATACCCTCAACTAATTTACTATGCATGCATAGTATTTGTATTTATTATTTTGATGAGATTACGTAACATATAAAGTATACAGATAATGTATTCTCGGGTATAATTTTCATTATAATTGAAACCCTATTTATAAATCTATATAAAAAAAAACTTTCAATGGTACGATCATAATTACGTAATCTCATCAAAATAATAAATACAAATACTATGCATGCATAGTAAATTAGTTGAGGGTATTTATAACATGCTATAAATTGTTTTCAAATGAATTTAAAAAAATAATAATATAACAACATAAGTTTGGCTGCGCATATGTTTTGTTACATATTTTTTTATATTTAAAATATTAAGAAACAATATATATATATATATATATATATATATATATATATAGTAATTATAATTTATAGATAATACATATTTATAAATATATATCTATATTTATATTTGAATATTAATTTAAATATATTGATTAATAAGATATTTCACAAAAATATAATTTATTTACATATAAAATAGATTCTCTAAAATATAAGTTAATGATTAATGAATGAATTCAGTCACTATGGGAAAGAAATTGTAAAGAGAATAGTTTTGTGCTTTAGAATCTTGTCTTTTTTTTTCCCTAACAACCGTGTAAGAAGGGGCAAGAAATTTACTTTTTGTTTGTTTGTTTAAACATGTTATTATAAAATTTTAAATTGAATTGTTCTCCTCACTTTTATATTTATATATATTACAATAATATTACTTTTTCATTTAATACTATTTTTTTAACTAAAAAACAACACTTTTACATATTTATCATAGGGAATTTTTATGGTGTCTTTACAACACCATTCTTCATTTAATAGAGATCATTAAATTAAGTTTAGACTTTTTATATTAAAAGATCAACGTCTATAACTCCATTACTTCATAAGGAATGATCCGCACAGGGGGGCGGGGTGAAGGCGCCGTAATCATTTCTTATATTATAACAATTACTTAAAAAATGTGTATATATTAATTAAAAAAAATAGAAGTCACTTTTGTACTAAAAAATATTATTTTTCTACTTATTAAATCCCATCGTATAGAGCACTATTTGTACAATGATCTTTTATAAGATTTTGTTTTAAGTTAAGGGACAAGAACTTTTTTATCCCTTTGACCTTCCACATTCCATGTATTGTTAATATGGGCCAGGATGCACATGCTCGTGCACTCTGACATCCTGATCTACAATCTACCGATTGCTCTTTGGCCAACCTAACAATTAGGCAATCGTTAGGCAAGTTCCCTAAAGGTAAATTTTAAAACTCTAAAAAACTAACACTAAATAAAAACTGAAAAAGAGAACCTTAAAAATTGAAAAACTAAAATACCTAAAAAGGTTTAAAAATCTTAAAAAGAAGAAAAAAAAGGAAGAAAAAAAAATGGAAATCCCTAGACTATGCCCTTGGTGGTTTCTAAACCCTAGAAACTAAAAACGGGCTCCAAATCTATTTACACATAGAAATCGGAAACCCTCAACACATCTCAGGCTACGTGTTGCTTCCATGCGTGACTTTTCCATTTCATCGGTCCATTTAACAAGTAGTGCTATTATACGAGTCGAGTCGAGCCCGAACACTCAATGTTCGAACTTGGCTTGAGCATGTTTCAATCCTAACTCAAGCTCGCTCGTTCACATTAACAAGATAAAAGTAGAGCTCGCCTCGGCTCGCTTATTGCAAATTCAAGCTCGGGCTTGGCTCGGTTAAACGAGCCAAGCTCATTAGAACTCGATGTCACAGGCCTTCCCCTTTGATCGGGGCAGGGCAGCGGAAGATTCCCGTGCGGCGTTGAGATGGTCAACTCAGTTTGCTCGAACATAGCTTGAGACATCTCGGCTAGCCTTCGAAAATAAATAAAATGTAAGACGAAAATAAGGAAAAAGGAACGAGAACCTTGAACAATAGTGTTTGGAGAATAATAGTTGTATTAAATTTCGAAAAAAACTCGTTGATAACAATACAATAGGATGAGGGGCCTATTATACTAACACTGCTGCGCTTAGGGTTGGGGGTTTTCCCCTTCTCCAAGCTACCGACTTTCCTAACCAAACTAAGTTACATAAAACTTTAAAACTCGTCCCACCAACAAGCGTGGGAAACCCTCGTCTTTGGATAACCTAGCTGCTATAAACAAGGAAACAATGTTTACAAGGAAACTTCCTAGCTAGGAATGCCTCCTCTGGGCTTCTCGACTTAGACCTGATGGCCCAGCTTCTAGAACATTTGAGCGCTGGGATTTTCGCCTGCCTCCGGAAGCAAGCCAGCTCGTTGCGCATCTCGGCGCATGGATAGGCACAGGCGCTTGACTCGTCGGCCCAACTTCTCAATGACTTCGGCCCTCCTCACATACCTCTTGCGCCATGACTTGCGTCGAGACTTCCAAGCGTCGTCCCTGTCGGCCCACTAGCACAATTCATGGATACGAAGGTCGATCTTGCCCAACCCCTCGTCCATCAGTGCGACATGCTTGCCTACATCGGCTATCTCTTAGCAAAAAACCTGGCCCATTCTCGAGACATTGCAAGGTGTCTTGGCCACTCGAGTACGGCGGCAAGTCGACAAACCTTGTCCGTGATAATCTCCCCCACCAAAGTCGTAGACGGTATCAATATGACTCTTGGTTGATACTCACTATCATGGTAAGTTACTTTCTTGCTTCCTAGCCCGGCCATGGAGCCAATCTCCGTCAGGCAGCACCGGCATCGGAGGAAGCTGGGTAATGGCCGCCTCCCATGCTGCGTTATCCTGATCAGTACTCTTGGTCTCAACAGCCTCCAAGGAAAGTACACACGCAACCTCGTTGCGAACCGCCTCAGCATCCTTGTCTCCTGTGGACAAGTTTCCTACGGCATTTGTCTCCGCCAAGCCCGTGATCTCTCCGTCGCCTAGCAACGCCGCAAGTGTCACAAGCCTCCGTTTTTACCTAAGGATGGGAATCACGTCTGCACTCTTCTTGCCGACCAATGCACTCTTCCTGCCAAGCAACACTAAGGAGTTACAATGGGAACAATGCACGCCTGCACGTCCTCTAACCAACGCAAACCTAGAACGGCATCGAAGCCGTCTAAGGGTCCGACCATGAAGGTAATCTTCCCGGTCCATCCACCAAATCGAAACATTCACGCCTTCTGCTTTGCCATGCAGAGGTAACTCCGCCTCCGCATTCACTCCCTTGATCATATTTCCTATTGGCGACAACTTGAGTCCCACCAGCCCACCAGCTCGGCCTTTATAAAGTTGGTCGATGCGCCGATATCGACTAGCATCAGAATCCCGCATCCCACGATTTTGGCCTCCATAATAATGATGTGGTCTTGCTTCGTATCGCCCACCTTTCCGCTAGTGCCTACTGCTCCAAGCACGCCCAGCAGCTTCTCGAGGATCTCCTCCTGACTCAACTCCTCCAAGCTGGTTCTGGCTAGCCCTGCGTGGGCAAGAAGCCCGCATGTGGCCTTTCTCCCCACATGAAAAACACACGGTGTCTCGTCTCATGTCGCGCCTCTCCCGGATGTCTCCCCCACCAATCTTCTGCCCACCTACTCAGTCGTCGATGGTGTCGTTGCACTAACATCCTCATCACAAGTCTTCTTGACTTGGGCGGCCTCCACACGTTCAGTACTTCGTTCCGCACTCGGGAATCGATGTACTCCGGTCCCTCATGCCAGGGACTCCCAGGGTATAATTGGCTTCGCAGCTCATACTTGAATTCTCCCCACGTCTCCACCATGCCGAGGTAACTGGCCCCATCCGCCTGACGACGCATCCACCAATATGATGCCTCACCGCTCAGCATGTTCGAGGCAATTTCCATCTTTCCCACGTTTGAAGTCACGCCTAAGTCTCGGAAATACCGCTTCATCTCCTATAAGAAATATTCAATTTCTCGCAAGTCCCTCAAACCCTCGAACGACCTTGGTATGGGTACTGCTTGTTCAGATTGGCAAGCCTCCGGATCCCCACCTTCGCCTTCGTCTGTCCGAGCACCTCTATGCGCTCCTCCACGACTCTGATTCGCTCGGTCACTTCCGCCAACATGTGCGTGACCTGGCCCCGGATTTCACCTGTCATGGACGCACAGAGTCGGTCTTGGATCTGCCAGATTGCTCCATCCAAGACTGTCGAATTCGCGACATCTTCCTTGCTCCTCTCTTGGATCTTCCGGATTGCTCCATCCAAGAGCGTCGATTTGTCAACATCTACCTCACTCCCTGACTCGCCGATGCTCCGATCTTCCAGATCCACTTCCTCTGCCATGGTTCGATCGTACCATGATGAAGGTCGTCTGGCTTCCCCATTGGTGTCCCCCGGAATGAGACTCGCCTACCCTTCCTCTTACTTCGCGCCTCCATGGCTCGCCTGCGAGAATGTCGGATTTAAAGCCATGGTGGTGGTGACTCTGATACTACTTGTTACGGGCCTGCTCCTTTGATCGGGGTAGGGCAGCGGAAGATGCCCGTACGGCGCCAAGATGGTCGACTCGGTTTGCTCGAACATAGCTTGAGACATCTCGGCTAGGCTTCGGAAATAGAGAAACACAAGACAAAAATAAAGGAAAATGAACGAGAACCTTGAACAAGAGTGTTTGCAGAATAATAGTTGTATTAAACTCCGAAAAAACTCGTTGATAAAAATACAATAGGACGAGGGGCCTATTTATACTAACACTATTGCGCCTAGGGTTATATTTATACTAACACTATTGCGCCTAGGGTTAGGGGTTTTCCTCTTCTCCAAGCTAGCGACTTTTCTAACCAAACTAAGTTACATAAACCCTAAAACTCGGCCCACCAACAAGCGTGGGAAACCCGCATCTTCGGATAACCTAGCCAACCTATAAACAAGGAAACAACGTGTACAAGAAAACTTTCTAGCTAGGGACGCCTCCTCTAGGCTTGTGGCCTCAGCTTAGACCGGATGGGCCAGCTTCTAGAACATTCGGGTGCCGGATGGGATTTTCGCCCGCCTCCGAAAAACAAGACGGCTCGTTGCGCGTCTCAGCCCACGAGCTGGCTCGGGCGCTTGACTCGTCGGCCCAACTTCTCGATGGTTTCAACCCTCCTCGCATACCTCTTGCACCATGACTCGCGTTGAGGCTTCCATGCGTCGTCCCAGTCGGCCCACTCGCACAATTCCCGAATACGGAGGTCGATCTCGCCCAACCTCTCGTTCATCAGTGCGACGTGCTCGCCTACATCGGCGATCTCTCAGCGAAAAACCTCGCCCATACTCGAGACAGTGCAAGGTGTCTCAGCCGCTCGAGTCACGACGACAAGTCAATAGACCTTGCCCGTGACATCGGGCTCGACTCATTTAAATGAGACAAGGTCATTAAAGCTCGAGCTCGGAAATTGTTTGCAAAATGAATATTATTGTAAATTAGTTTGTACTATAAAAAATCACTCCCGGAACCATTCTTTTGAAAAAAGATGTGTACAACCCAATAAAAAAAATAAAAGAAAAGAAGTCTAACAACTAAATCCAAATTACATCAAACAGAAAAACAGATTGAAAATATTGAAAATAATTCCAGCCTCTAATCCCCATGAGTATCACCGATAAGTTATGCAACTCAAACTCCAAAATAACAAAATAAAAGACAGCGGTTCAAATCCAAATAAACACCCCCGCCATGTTTATCTTCCTTTGTAGACATGAAAGCACACGATACATATGGTGAGTTGTAGCTCCAGTACCACTCTTAGTAAACATTTTGCCGCAATGATTACACTTCAATATTTGGATTCCATTCTTGAACTTCACAAGTTCCATGTTGCCGCATATGGTTAACTTCTTTTGTCGTGTGGGTTTCTCGACTGGGTTGGCCAGTGCACCTTGTTACCTTGTTTCTTCATCAACTATTTCCAGCTCTTCCTCATTCATCTCATCCACATTCTCTTCGATATCAACTTCTTCATCAACAACAGCTTGCTTGAATTTATCCATACCAACACTTAAGCGCGAACCTTGATTTGTATTACAAATGGGACTGGACATACCTGTCAATAATAAATTAATAATAAAGGGAAAATATTTTTTGCCACCTGTACTTGTAGCGTTTTTATGGTTTGCAACCTAATATTTTTTTTTGATGTTATTAACAACCCAAAGTATGTGAGTTTTGCTCTTTGCAACCTTAAGACTATTTTTCATTCAAAAAACGGTTGAATCGAAGCACGTAAACCTCATCCTCATGCCTCATCACCAATTATTATTTTGGGCAATGTTTTTATGTTTTTAGAATGAGGCATGAGATTTACGTGCTTCGATTCAACCATTTTTTGAATAAAAATAGCCTAAAGGTTGCAAAGAGCAAAACCCGCATACTTTAGGTTGTTAATAACAAAAAAAAAACATTAGGTTGCAAACCATAAAAACGCTACAAGTACAGGTGACAAAGAGTTTTTTTCCCTAATAATAATCTCATTTTACAAACCTCAACCCACAAATAACAATAATAACAAAAATAATAATAACAAAAACAACAACAACAACAACAACAACAACAACAATGATAATAATGATAATAATAAAAGTTCCCAATAAAAATTAGATTGGAGTCCATAAAGCGTGCATGCACGTGATATTTAATGAACAAAACCATATTCTGTTGCTAATTCTTTAATATCATTCAGAGGGTCTTTCAGCAGTTTACATCTTCCAGTTTAAATCATAATGAGCAGTTTACATCTTCCAGTTTAAACTCATTCTTTAATATCTCTCCATATATATTATTTTTCAATTTCTTTAACCTTTCATCATGACCTCATAATTATGAGGATCTTTTGAGAATCTTATAAGAAGTTGAAATTTACTAACTAGAAGTAGACCCGCGCTGCGCTGCGGGTTGAATATTATATGCATAAATGGTTCATGTTTAGAAGCAAGAAAATTGGATAGACATTCATATTATACGTTCCTGATTCTAATAGTTTCTAAAAAAAAAATTAAAGAGAACATAAATCAATTTATGGCATCAAAAGATATGTCAAAATCTCAAGCTCTTCTAGAGTCTCACATACAACATCAACCACATACAACATCAACTTAGTGACACAAATGCACACCAAACATAATAAAGAAAATAAACAAACCGCCGGTCACGAAGAAACAAAATGATGCATCCTGAGGCCATTTGCATATGAAATGACGAAAATCCTATTTTCGTGCTCATTCATTGACACCAAATACCAAATGTGTATGTACAGTCTCATATGCAACCCTGAAATGCCTCAATCCTCGTAAACGAAAATGCAAAATATTCAATCAATAGATCATTATTATTAAACCCCTGAACTTCACACAATCACTCACCAAAGACTTGTCTATTATTAAACCCCTGAACTTCACACAATCACTCACCAAAGACTTGTACTATTACAGTTAAATCTCCAAATATATGAAAGGTACACTCGAATCATAACCAAGATCCAACATAATCATTATTGATGTATCAAATATACCCTCATTCTATAGAGCCAAACCGTATTAAAAATTAATCATATCAAATATATCCTTGTTCTGATAAAGCAAAACCGTATTAGAAAATAAATCAAACAAATTCTAACATTGCAACTGAAAATTTTCATTGATCAATATCATTATTCTAAAAATGATATGCAAAAGAACATAAACATCCACCTAGTAAAAAACATATACCAACATATACCAACATATACCAGATAGCATTAATGTGAAATTTCATTAGCATTCCTATTTGGTTCTTACCCCAGTTAATAGAGAGTAAAGTTAATAGAGAGTAAACAGAGAATCAACGTATTATCAACACTACACCACCAACATCAGTTAAAAACTTTAATTTTCTAAAAACACCAAGCTATATCTACACATCTATTTTTCACATCAAAGAAAACCATAACACCACTTCAAATGTCTAAATTTTTAACAATAAGTAAAATGATATTTTTCATGTTCACCCATTCGCACAATACCCATTCGCACAATATACAGGTGATTTCTACAAAAAAATATCAAACTTGAAACCATAAAAAATATATAAACTACTATTTGATTTTATATAATTATTTGATCAATTTAAGAATTTAAAAACTCAAGAATATTATAAAATAATAATATAAGTTGTTACGAATTATAAAGAAAGTTAAATAAATATGTAATCTTAAATAATCACTTATTTAAATATGAAGCTATAATTTAAGTAATAAAAGGTCATAACATTCACATATTTATGTTTATTAGATAGACATAAAATAAAAATAAAAAGGTGAGAAGACTACCTGGTACAAATGGTAAGCAAATTCACCAATCTGAAACAAAGCAAGCATAAAAAAAATAATTAAATAAATTACAGAGAACATAGAAAAAAGCGTAAAACAATTCCTCCCAACCTTAAAAAGAAATCCAGAAAGTCATCAAAAAGAGAGAAAGAAGAAGAAAAATATAAAAAATACATAACTAAAAGATTCTACACAATCAAGAATAATAAGAGACTGTCATACACATCTCTCCAACATTAAATTGCTCATTTTGCCAATAAGTACATTCATACATAAATCGGGAAAAAAAAAAAGCAATGTAATCATTTAGTATGCTAGAAGTATGTGATTTAATAATGAATGTGGATTGTTGATGGCTAGTATTTCGGAAGATATCATTGCATAAACTCCTTTACACGTATTTAATGGATAATTTATTCTTCCGATGGTTCATTATTCGACACATGGAATAACCAAACTAAGGAACATCACACACAAAAAAAGCATATTACCCATTCACAAAGTATGTAAATAAAAAAAAATTATAACAAAGTGCAGTGCATAAAGAAATAAAAAGTAAAAGGAGGAGAAGAATTACCTGTAACAATTGAGTAAGCAACTCAACAAACCTGAAACAATGATAAAAGAAAGTTCCGGAAAAAAAATTTACAACAAAAAAAATGAACCGTCAAAAAAATCTCAACCTCTTTTATTCGCCGAAGATAAGTAGGAATCAAACACTGTATATCATCCATCAAGTAAAGAAAGACCAATCTGGAAGACCTGCACTGTGTATCATCCATTAGGTAAAGAAAGACCAATTTGGAAGATCAGAGAGAGAGAGAGAGAAGATCATGAACCATGAGAGCGTCGTCAACCTTTGACTTCTCTATATGTAAGACCTTTCAATCTTGGATTTCCATCCTCAATAAAAAATCTAAACAAAATTCCAGAAAATTATAAAATAAAGATAACAAAAAAATAGAAAAAAAGAATAAGAAAATCAAGTATTGAGAGAGCCCAACCAAAGTTTAGGCGACTTTACAAATTGAGTATTAATTGTTGTCATACTAATTGCACAAATTGAGTATCAAACGTTGACGACCTAATTGCAAATCTGGTTATTAAGTAAGAGAATGACATAAGTATTTATACATTAGCATCCACATACTTGGTGATTATCCAGTATCCACATATAAATTAGAAAGTAAACTTGGTTGTCACCAATTTCGTCTATGACAATGAAACACACCAAATGATTTAAGTAACCACAATTTTAATCATTCTCATATTTTCTGATTCTAAATTTTGTGTGTGTGTGAAGCTGCTGTAATTATATTTAGACGACCACCAGAATTGCTAATCACTGTTATAAAACCGGGATTTAGATTTCGTTGCGACGCACCATTAGAAAAACATACACATATCTTGAAACATAATATCTGAAACAAAGTAGCCCAACTGACGCAATAAATTAGAGGAAAATAATATAGTTCTAAAAACAAAATGACTCCTATATCTACAGAGAGCCATAATACGGTACCAAAAAAATAAAAAGAATAAATAGGACAGAAAAAACTACCTAGCACACAGAGTAAGATCCAGCACCCTATAACAAATGACAAAAGGTAAAAATCAAAATATACTCATGAAAAGATAGAAAAATTAAAGAGAGAGAGAGAGAAGAATCACCAGTAAAATAAATGCAGAAACTTCACTTTAATGAATGTAGGATATTACCTCGATATATTCGTTTCCTACATAAAATTTATAACAATAAATTAATACATAACCTCAGAAATTCAGAAAACTAAAAAAGAATTGGAAAGTGGAGTTAGGAAAAATGAAAATTTGAATTTGGCTTGGGTTAGTAATTAAAATTTGTAAGCACCCCAGACAAATGAATATTCCCACACACACACGCAAAACCTCCTTTAATCTCAACATCACCCAACCAAAACTTAAAAATCTAAGCATTATACAAACCCAAAACTATTTTTGAAAATCAATCCCTAGACCCCAAATTAAACCCTCCAGAACAAAATTCCCCAAAATCAAATATGCAAACCAAAAAATGACAAATCAGCTCCTCTCTGTCAACACTTCGAAAGGCAGGCGTAGGCGGTGAGTGGCTAGTCGACTGGTTTTGGGTTTGATAGCAAGTTACGTTTTTTGAGGGCCCGAGCGCTGATTTAGTATTTTCTGGGACTGTAAAGAAGAGAGTTTTCTCCAACCCTGTCGACCTTCTGGAGAAAGCTACGGAAACTCGTTTACAAAATAGAGAAGGGGAAATTATAAGGTAAAGAGGAAGAAGAAAAAATAGAGAGAGAAATAGATAATTAAAGCCATGGGCAAGAAGAGTCTAGATTAAAAAAAAAGCCTTTCCAGTGTCGGTTTGGTTATTATAAAGTCAGTTTGGTTATGTGGATATCCGAAGTGAGATTTGTGGACATTTTCTGGTTCACTTGCACACGTGAGTCAAAAAAAAATAAAAAAATACCAACCAATGAGAAGATTGCAAATGTCGATGTGTGAGCAATGCACTTCAACTTTATATAAAGAAGTATAGATGACTAAAAAACCTAGTCTAGGATAATGGTAAAAACATAGACAAGTAAATGGTCACTGCCATTGGTCAGACAAAGATGACCATGTAGGATAATGGTTTAAATAGACAACATTTGCCCTTTAATTTTTCTATGAAATATTCCTCAAAACACTGACTAAGGATTCAAATTCACTGGAGAGTACTCTCTTCTGTATTAGCTACAAACCTAAAAGAAAATTCATTCAAACGCGACATGTAAAGTAGCATATCCTAATGGAGTTTAAATCAACTAGCTAACCAACAAGACAGAATGAAGATGAATATACAAGTAAACTGTATCAAAAATGTTTGCAACTCGAAGTAAAACCTACAGTATAAATGTTTTTCGACAAGTGATGATGATATAAGCGAACATTCTTGTCGATATTCACATATAGTCATATTCACATGCTCCGAACCCAAAAAACTTTACCTTAATTACTTCAACTTATTAAAAGGAATCAACCTAAGTTTCCTTATAAGAGTAACTAAGACGAACACCTCGAAAGCCATATCATATCACTGTATCAACTAAATCAAGCCAAAAAATATCGAACCAAAATGAAAAGAGTAAATTGGTAAATTCGACTCAATCCAAATTTATTCAAGGGTATTAAATCATCGAAATTAAGCTCCAGCAATCAAAAAAACTAACTATTTAACAGAAATCACACACGATAATTCTCCTCCATAGATTTTACCTCGGAACCTGAGCTTTGACAAAAACCATCTGTTATTTCCAGTCTTGAAGTGCTTCTGAAACCTAGCCTCTTGATCTCCTTGCTGGCGTTCACTACTTAGAAGCGATAATGAATTTGGGTTAAAGCGATTTTCGATCTCCAATGCAAGAATGAATTAGGGTTAAAGTGATTTTCGATCTCCGATGGGTGGTTTGGTGACTGGTATGTGAGTGATGAAGAAGATGAGTGGTGTTGGCTATGGGGCTATCGGATCAGATCAATCGCATCTTGCGAGTTGCGGGAAGGAATTAGGGTTACGGGAGGTACTAGGGAGGGTATATATATATATATATGTGTGTGTGTGTGTGTGTGTGTGTACATGTGGAATGACTTTAATACCCCTGGTGTTCGAGCCTATCGAGCAGCTCGCGAGCCGGGCTCGGCTCGTTAGCTAAACGAGCATTTTATGAGCTCGAGTCAAACCGGGCCGGGCTCACGAGCTGCTAGTTTTGTATAAAAGCACTATGTGCAAGAGAATCAAATGTAACAATTTGGTGACTCTTCAAGTTGATCTTCACACCATACCAATGGACCGAACTCTGAAAATCTGCAATTGGAACCACAATTTAATAATAATAGCACCTAAACCCATAGTTAATAATTAACTACTACACGTCATAATCATCATAAGGTTAAAGAAATTGTTGTTATCATTTCTAACCGCATCAACGTCAGCCTATGGCATCATATTCGGCCATCCATTCCGTGCTTCGCCTCGTACATAAACGAAGCACAGGCTCATCACACTCATCAATCGTGAGATTCTCACATTTGGTTTTATCATAGACCATGCCCGACTTGTTCTTTTGATGTCGTTCCCTCCACAATTCTTTAATCAAATCATGTATAGTAATTTTGTGGTGTTAGTTTTTTTGTCCTGCAGTTCCACAAAATTTGGAATATTAGAAGTGTTGACTAACCCCAAATTCAATGCCCAATACCAATCTCATTCCAACATTGCTTTAATGAGGGTGCGCGCCAACAAAAGACGGAATCTATGTATAAGCTAATATGCATTCATATGTTGCATACATAATTGACCAATCACAAATTGAACAGGTAAGTACACTAGAACTTACAATTCTTAAAGTAAATGCACGCAGATACACTCACATCAGAAGTGAGACTGAAACTTATATCCTCAATTTGCATGGCAAAAAATCTTTCCCAGCTGGTACAGAGTGGTCGATATTTCGTCTGTAATTACCATGGAGACTACTGTTATGACCCCCCAACGAAAGGGTATGCGCTTGTGCAGAAGTCTATATGGGAGAAGGAGAAAAGTTCATTTACAAAAATAGTCCCTAAAAATATGTTATTTTTCGATTTTGGTCCTGCCATTGAGTTTTGGACCTGGGACTTGTAAAGGCCAATTAGTATACTTTCAGAACACTATAAAAATGGTTTTAAATAATTCAAAATATTTCGAATCTAAAAATAAACCAATTATTCAACATATAATATATATATATATATATATATATATATATATATTCTACAGCTAAAATAATATTTTTACAATACTAATTCTATTTCAAACAAGAACTATAAAATTGGCACATAAAATATTTTAAATAATATATTGAAATCTGAAAAAACTAATGTGGAATTATTCAAAGAAAATTAAATAAGAAATAGAATACCAAAACTTTTTCCCGTATATACCTCCTTCGATTCCTGAAAAATCAATTGTTAAAATATGTCAAGGGATTTTTTTTCTCATTTTAATTTTTAAAAAAAAAAGTTGTTTTGTAATGTTTGTGAATAGCACACACTCTAGACAACCGGAAACTCCATTTCCTTTTTGTTACTTAGTTTTGTTTTTGAAATTTATATATTTTATTTTTATAAAAATTTAATAACAAAATAAGGTATAGCAATGGGAAGTTACAAATTCCATGTATAAAACTAGGTCGGGGCCGAAATTGTATGCATGGGACTAAAAATTATTTTGCCCCAATCCTAAGGGACCAGAAAAGAGATTTCCTCGAACAAGAAACAAACCTTTCATCCCTCTCGCTCGCCGTCACTGACCATTTTGTTTTTCACACCCCACTATTGTGCTTCCGTGGAATTGATCTGTCAAAATCTTCGTCCTGTAGCTCAGACAAAACTGCCCTTACGGCAGCACTAACAATGGCAGGTATTGACTTTTCCAGATCACCGACACGGCGTTCCAACTGATCGAGTCCTTTGGTGACTTGTTTCTCTATGAGACCTACTCTGTCAAGCACACACGCAAGCTCGGACTTCACCCCGTCCAATACCTCATTTATCAGGATGCTCTTAAAGCTATCCAAATTAATGCCCTGGGCTGTCCGGGATCTCTTAGCAGGTTGACAAGTCTCCGAGGAATGCACTATTCGATCACCAAACTGCTGCTCTGATCCTGCTGTAATATTATTAGGCGTGTAATTGTCTCTCTCAACTTGTGGAGCAGAATAACCAACATTGTCTGTAGCTCTTGTGGTGCCACCTTCTAAAGCGTGATGGCCCTCAAGGGTGGTTTGCGGCTGAGTCTCACCGTGTTCAGTACTTGTGCCCTCAATGTTGTTAATCATGGCCGCTGCTTCACTTGACACACAAACATCCAACGGTGGGGAGTTGTTTACACATGCTACCGCAAGCCTGTCTCGACTATTTCCGGGTCTAATAACAACTCCTCCTCCTCCGGGACCCGATGGAATACCTAAATTAGGGGCAACACCTTTCCTTGGCTTTGTGGTGACACCACGTGTTTTTCGACGAACAAACCGAATGCCGGTGGACAGATCATTGTTTACGTGGTGCCACCACTCGTACTCCTGTAACTCCTCCGGATAGGGTTCCAGTGTCTCGTGGCACGTAATAGAAACCTACCAACATATACATACATTTACGCGCTCACTCAGTATATACTAATATACTAAAGTCTGTGCCAAAAATAACAGACAGCAGAGTAGATTATTTATTAACCTGACGAGCAGCAAAGAAATCTGAGACATCAAGGTGGTTCCAGTTGAACCGCCAACGCACAAAACGCGGTCGCTGCAAGTCGGTGCGCCGCTCATGTTCAACACAGGTCTGTGCCAAAGCCGGAATGGCCTCGTACGCCCACACCTACACCCCACCAACGGAAAAAAAGAATTTGAAAGCATTCCAATGTAATAGTTCCATTATGGTCAAATGAGTACATATGTGCGTACCAGAAAAGCCAATGCAAACCCATCAAAATGGTATTTGATGAGAGGCTGTTTCTGCTCCTTGGGCACCGTGCAACGCAACCCTTTCAGTAGAAATTGATACGAGTATTTCCCCCAGGGGAAATTCTCCCACCTATGCTCGTCTTCGACCAAACACCAAGCCCATTTGTCGACCGCCTTTGCGTATCCGTCAACGCCAAAAACAAACCCGTACAAGAAAAGAATCTTAGCGATCTTTAACTGATCATCCGCTGACGCCGCTGCATACTGGCCATCCTCAAATTGTTTGAGAACTTTGGACACGAGCGCACGGGCTCGCCCTCGTATCAGACGTGCATAAACACCATCCTGTACGACGTCGTGTTGCGCGTTGGGGTCGAAATCCGACTCCCCAAACCTCAAACCAGTTATCAGCGCAAACTCGTACTTTGAGAGTCTCGTGAATTGATCATCACCCACGCGAAACCATAGTTCGTTGGGGTTTGCGCCTGGTATTGTCACCTCTTGGCCCAAAACTGCATGTATGGCCGAGCTACAGCTAGCACCCTCTGTCCAGAATTTCAAATAACGCCCAAAACAGCTGCTACTGAACTTCTCGTGGAGGCCATCCTTCAACTGCGAGTTGATTACATCAATAATCTTTGTCCGGCAATGCAGGTTGATGTATGCTTTTTTTACCTTGAAAACTTGGCCGTCTCCACCGCCACGCATTCTATTTCAATTACAAGTTACAAGAAAATTTATTTAAGGAAACACACACCAAATTAATACGCCCACTAATTGGGAAAGAATAAAAATAATAAATTGTTTCAAAAACAAAAACGATATTTCGTCTGCCATTTCACGTTGAAATTGTGAAATTTCTTTTGAAAGGGCAAGTGACAAATACGATTAACCCTCTAGAATAGAATTCAATGTGACCTAGTTAGGGAAACCCGATCAGTTACACGCCAAAAAACCTACAGCCGTAGTAGCATCAATCCGAATTTCACAAAAACGAATTGAGGCTACGGAATATACGAACAGATCTTTATTTTATTTATTTTTCTATTCGCTTACACGTTCATGGACCACAGGTCCAACTGCATAGTCTTCGCCATCGCCGACGTTTGTCTGGTTCTCATCGACATCCATATCTAATCCTCCGAACGCACCTTCGATTGGGTGAGTGCGAGGGAGTGCAGCTGGATCGACCTACTATGTTAAAAACGGGACGCATATATGTTTTAGATTGGGATAATTTTTTTTTTCCCCCAATCTATGCAATTTTTTTACTTTGTCCCCCGAAGTATTTTTTTTTTGTTCTATTTTGCCCCTTGATGTACAATAATTTTCGACGTTGCCCCCCTAACTTTATTTCTGGCGGAATATTTCTTCTAGATTCCATAGACCAGCTGGGGTTAAAGTGAAAGAATCTTATAGTTTAAAGTGCAAAAAATCTTATAGTTTGGGGGACAAATTAAAATAATATAAATATTAAAATTTCGTTTTAAAATTTTATATTTGAAAAAGATATATAATTTTTATCTTATACTCTGACACACACAAAGTTGTCAATACAATTCCAATTAAAAAAAAAAAACCCATAAGTTTCCAATTAATATTTATAATTTTCTAAATATAAATATTGTCAATACATCTTTTATAATATTAAATATGAAACGCATGACTAAGTATTATGTAAATTATTAGGTTAAATAACATAATAATATATTATTATGTATTATGATTGAACAAAATAAAATAAAGGTGTATTTTTTATATGCATTATAATATTATGATACGAAAAATAAAATTACCATTCGATATTATTATTTGTATAAAAAGTGTGATTAACTACTATATTAATCATGAGTACATTAATTATTATATAAGATTATAATTATCGAATGATTATAAAGATTTTAATTATATTAATCATTCGATAATTATAATCTTATATAATAATTAATGTGCTCATGATTAATATAATATTTAATCACACTTTTTATACAAATAGTAATATCGAATGATAATTTTATTTTTCGTATCATAATAATTAACATAATACTTAGTCATGTATTTAATAATTAATAATATAAAAGTTGTATTGACAATATTTATATTTAGAGAATTATAAATATTAATTGAAAATTATGGGATTTTTTTAAATTTGGAATTGTATTGACAACTTTGTGTGTGTGTGAGTATAAGATAAAAATTAAATATATTTTTCAAATATAAAATTTTAAACAAAATTTTAATATTTATATTATTTTAATTTGCTTCTCAAACTATAAGATTTTTTGCACTTTACCCACCAAACTATAAGATTCTTTCATTTTGCCCCCCAACTGACCGTCGATGGAATCTAAAAGGAATATTCCGTCGGAAATAAAGTTTGGGGGGCAACATCGAAAATTATTATACATCAGGGGGCAAAGTGGAACAGAAAATATTTCGGGGGGCAAAGTGAAAAAAACTGCATACATTGGGGGGCAGAAAAAAATATCCCTTTTAGATTTTATTTTTAAAGTTCCGGTCAAAATTAAGATGGATATGGTGAATCTTAGACGTGTTCAGACGGTTCGAACCGCCTTTTTCTCTTTCGGCAGAAACCTCGAACCGGAACCGAACCGTGAAACCGAACGGTTTGTGGCGGTTTGCAAACCGCCGGTTCACGATTTGGTCCCGTTTCGGTTTGGACAGTTTGGCCAAATTTTTATTTTTTTTAATATAAAAATCCATATGTTTTGGATTTTTGAAGTTAATATATATTTTTTAAAATGTATCAGATGAGAAAAATTATATTAGAATAATTTTAAAATTTTGAAGTTAGTGGAAAAATATAACAAATACTTTAAAATTTTGAATTTATTAAAAAAAATATGAAATTGAACCATTTAATATATTTGAAGTTAAAATAAAGAAAATTACATTAGAAGAATTTTAAAGTTTTGAAGTTAGTGGGAAAATATAACAAATATTTTGAAATTTTGAATTTATTAAAAAAATATGAAATTGAACCATTTAAAATATTTGAAGTTAAAATAAAGAAAATTATATTAGAAGAATTTTAAAATTTTGAAGTTAGTGGGAAAATATAACAAATACTTTGAAATTTTGAATTTATTAAAAAAATATGAAACTGAACCATTTAATATACTTGAAGTTAAAATAAAGAAAATTATATTGGAAGAATTTTAAAGTTTTGAAGTTAGTGGGAAAATATAACAAATACTTTGAAAATTTAAATTTATTAAAAAAAAAATGAAATTGAACCATCCTCCATTTTGTTAATGCTGTTAACTATTAATGATGAGTTGTCGGCGTGAGAGTGCTTTAAGGCTGAGGTGGACCAATCAAAATCTCCCAAAAATGACGTGTCGCCTTGTGATTCATAGGGGGTCTATTTTGAGATGAGGCCAAAATTTTGACCCCTATAAATAAGAACTTTTTTTTTTTGGTTAATGCAGCCCACCATTTTTCACGGTACTGCTTTCTCACGAAAATCTCTCTTTTTATTTTTTCTTTCTTTTCTTCCTCATCCAGAGAAAACACGGTTTCATATTTTTCTTCTAATTTTTTCTCCAATCTGATTTTTCTTTATTCGCTGTTTCATTTCTTTTTTTTTTCTTAATAAACTAGGGTTTTTAGCCCCCTCTCTGGTCTCTCTCTCGCCGCTCTTACTGTCTCTCACCATTCCCTTCTTTGTTTTTCATTATTTTGTGTTTTAATTGATTCTGAAATTATTTGTAAATTTGTGTTTCTTTCTGTTATTTTTTAGTTCGAAAGGGGTCGTATGTCAATTGTTTCTCATATATCGGTTCATTTTTTGAAGGGTTTGAAATTCAGTCGACTGGAGAACTTCTTCCCAGCGATTCGAAAATCTTCAGATCCATAAAAAATTTCCTGATCTATAAAAACAAAACAGATCTATATGAAATTTTCGAAATTTTTCTAAACATCGATCTGTTCTGCAAATTTTTCTATTTTTTAAATATGGATACATTTTTTATGGATCCATTTGAATAATGATTTTTTCTACTTCAAAGTCATCATTCATCGATTAATGGAGGATAATTTTTTCTTTGATTTTTTTTTAAATTTTTCGATTTTCTTTTTCCAATCTGGGAAAATAATTGTTCTAAAATTATTCAAATCTTGGATAGAGCAGAATTGCAGGTAGGATACTCAACCCCGGTACACCTGCAAATGCCTTATCAAAAAAGGGCATAACAGGAACTAAGAAATGACACGGTAAATACAAAACCCCAAATTCTCAATCAATTCAAAGCACCTAATAATGAGGCGGCGAACAGTGAGATATGGGATTTACCAAAGGTGGTTGCACCACTCTGTTTGCCGATCGGAGGGGGAAAAATAACAGCCTTTTTCTTTGGTTTCTAAAATTATGCAATACCTCAAAGGTTAGTTTTTTGTTATTATCGCACTCTTTCTCTCTCACACACACTGGTGGGTTAAGGTCAACTCATCCCCATTCAGTTTTTTTTCAAGAGTCTATGATGATATTTCTTGGTAATTTGTGTTAATTTGAGCTAATGGGTCGGGCATGTGTAAATTCAACCCATTCAGCCACGGCGTGGTTGGTTTCCATTTGCCTGAAATTAAAAGATCTGAGCCTGTTTGTTTTTATGCAAATATTTATTTATTGATGATTTTATGCATTCACTCTTTTTTACACTATTCTTTATGTATTTAATTAATTATTCGAGTGAGATTAGATTTTCTCAACCCGTTGCTGAATTTCAGGCGGCTCATTTTGTTGATTTGATTTTACCGACATGTAAGTTTTATGGTTACACTTAAAGCAAGCGCATCATGCGGTGATTTGAAGCTTTTCGGAATATGAATGAACATAAGACACTTCAAGAAAATAAAATGGTCAGTTTGTAGCGTCATGGTTAGGATTGCTGCAAGACAAATTCAAACCTCAATAAAATATGAGATTCTTTTACCAAAATAATATTTGATCTTGGTATAAATCAATTAGTCATCTTTCTCTATGAACTTTTCAAATATGTTTTGGGATGGTATGAGTGATGATGTTAAAGTGATATATCTAATGTTTGAGTTTATTTTGATAAATGCATAGTTGAATATGGAATCAACCGAAGAGTTGAACTAAGTCTGTATATCTCTGTGTATAGATATTTGGCATGAGTTTGTTTTCACTTATTGATATTTTACGCAAATATATAGGTGAGACGACAATCGTAAAATGAGTACAGGGTGTTCAAGAGACGGTGGAACAGAGCAGCTGAGGTGGACGAATGCTGGACCGATCAATATCCAGACGAGAACCTACTCAACCACACCTCTTGGCCTAACATGTGAATTTTATTTTTTTATTTATTATTTTTTCAATTGAAAAACATAGTGATTATGATGGTAGTGATATTGCTATAAGCTACTCAACCGCAATTGAAAAATCATAAATGCGATTTTGTTATATAGTATTGATTGTTCTATTTTCGTGATTTTCTTTTATAGAAAAATATATACTATAGATTGTTATATTTCAGGCAAAATCCCATCTCCGAAAATGGGGCGTTTGTGCCACACTTCTTAGAAGTACAGGCGGGTTCCGGTGTTTGTGAAGCAAGGGATGCTTTTGGTGATGAGTTGCATTCTTAGAGAACTCAGGCATCCGAAACTAATTGGATTGGATGTGTTCGGCGACTTTATATACACCAATGATCCTGCAAACGTGGACATCCCACTGTCAAACCTTACCCTCGAGGCGTTGATACAAGAGTTAGATGGCTTTTTGGGAGTGTTGCCACCAAATGTGAACATGAGAGAAGTGACAGAGGACATGACAAACGACTTTGTTTATGCATTGAAATATAAGAAGATATTTGTGCTCGAGAATGATTATCTATGCGCATTTCGTTACTGCGGAGGACCTCGAGGTGGTGTTGCACAGGACGCAGCGCAGGCGGCTCAAAGAGCTGCACGAGTGGCTAAAACAGCAAGCGCAGCTGCTGTACTTGCTGCATTAGGTTCCTTAACCTCCTCAAATGCAACTGCCGATGCCGGAGGGCGCGAAGATGTCCATGGAGAGATGTTCCAAAAGTTGGCTTATGTAAATGAAATTATGCATACATTGATTGTACAAACGAGGATGCCGATGCGTGTTTTATCAATGATTTGTTCTTTAGAGATGGGTATGAGCTCCATGCGTGCCTACATGAGAATGTCAATGCGTGTTTTATCAATGACCTGTAATTGGAACTTTACTTTTGTTTCATTATACTACTAGAGTACTGGTATTGAAACCTTTATTTCAGTTTGCTCTTTATTTCAGTTTGCTTGAGGAATGTATGTATTGCTTTCAGAACTTTGCTGTTGTTAAGTCCTCGAGGTATGTTTTTTTTTTTTATCTCCAAAAGTAAATTCATGTATATTCATTCATGCAGCCCACATTCTATAAATAAAAATGATGGTCACAGCCCACTTCTCCCAAGCCTGCATATTGCTTGAGTAGCCCAATATAAGCCGAAGCCCCTCTAATATTTTTGACAACAATCTGTGCTTTTTAACCAAAAAAAAAAAAAGTGTAATTCTGTGGGAAAATTACAGTAAATACTCTTTATCTGTGTGTGCGCAATGCGCCTAACGTAAAATCAAGTTTTTGTCTGTACAATTCTTGGTTTCCCTTTAGTCATCAAATGAATTCATGTGCTCAAGAAGAACTGAGGGAATTTGAAAAAGTAATTTTGGACATATTTGAAGATGTACTTGCAATATTATACTAATTATCCTTTTTTTTCGCCTATATATTTATTGATAAGTATCAAGAAAGTGCAACTCTTCTTAAGAACCAGATCTGTTTTTTTTCTTTATTCGAAGGGCTGTTCTGTTTTTAATTGAATTAATTTCTTTACTTTTCATTTATTGTTCCAAAATGGGCTGATCTTATTAATTTTGCTTAACTTATTCTGATCCAATAATTTGTATTTTGAATTACTTTTCTTTTTTTTTTTTCCGTCATTTCTGCAAATTATTTTGTAGATTGCGTTTTCTTCAAACAATAAGTTACGGTCAAATATAGTTTTATTCATGATCTTATGAAAAAGCCAAACATAATTTTGTTCAATAATCTCCATAGTTTTATAATCAGAAAAAGAATCTATTATTAATATATTTAAACTAAAACACTCATACCAAATATATACTAATTCAAAAAAAATCAAAAAATTATGATCCTCATAACACTAATGATCACATTTCTATTTATAATTTGTCATTCTATTTTAATTATTTTATGTGCATTCAAATATATATACTTGGTTACCCCACGTGATATATTATTTTAAATGAATCCACACAATCTACATAATCTTATAAATATTTATCAAATGGCTCAAAGAATTATAAAATATCTTTCAAGCTTTTCTCACCAAACTCTTTGTTTTTCCCTAATATAATTGATAATCGTTTACCTTTTTCTTTCCCTTATATAATGGGTAATCAATTAAATATTGCTTAAAATCATTATAATTCTTTCAAAATAAGGAAAAAGCCTAAAAATATCTAATAGACGTAATTAAAACACCAATCAATTATAGTAGTTCTGAATTATAAGGAAAAATTTTAAACAAGTTGATTATTGTTAATGCTGTAGGAATATTTATCAATCAGAATAAAATTTCCCCATAAATGAGAATCTGTTTTCCTTTTTATCACATCTAATTATTATTATATAGTAACCATCGAAACGAATGGCATGCAAAAATCAAATCGAGCCCATCCCAAATTTTTAGGAAGACAGAATAATTGTTAAACTAAAAAATCTTACGTACCTTACAATAACTATTATTCATCATGTAGTTCCTTATTATTTATTTAATTAATTATTAAATACAACACCAAAGATTGATTACACTTGCTTATATATATATATATATATATATATATATATATATATGTTACTTTAATTAATTTCCTTGCTTGGAGACTTCATTAATATCTTGGTAATTTAAATTTTAAAATTATTTTATATATATTATTTTCTATGACTATATAAATAACAAAAAAATAATAATTATACTAATAAAATATATCTTTAGTAGTAATCAATTACATCTATTACCCATTTTAATTGATCATCATGTCTAAAATCAAGGATATCATATTTTGGATTCATTATACGCATAATGTCTGACAAAGTCAAAGTATCTATTTTTGTACTAAACATTATAAATTTCTACAAATATCAAAAATAAAATATTTATCAAACGGCTCACAGAATTATAATATATCTTTCAAAAGAATAGTAATCATTTTATAAACCATGTTCAACGTTTTTTTAATAATATTCTATATTTTAAAATAATTAATTATTTTGAATATATATTGCTTAACTATAAACGTAATAACTTCTGCAAATTATTATTATATAATATTCGAGATTTATTGAATTGTATTTGTTTCTTGATTTTCTATTATTATTACCAACAGAGCTTTAAAAAGTGTATTCGTATAACTCTCATGCAATACACATATCAACCTTATGTTGTATTATTGAGAATTAAGAGACGAAAATGGTTCAACATTATTTGCTTCAACGTAAAATCAAAAATAAAACGGTTAATGTGGTTTACAATGAGTTTTTTCAAAATCTAAAGTGAATAATATTTGTTTCTCTTTCTTTGTATCAATAATTCAAATTTTGAAGTTGATAAATTATTTCTCAACATACGCGTATTAATAATATGGTTTATAAGGTAGTTTTTCAAATGTTTAAAGTGATCAACATACTAAATATATAAATCAAAATAATTAAGTAAAGGTTGGTCAAACATTATACAATATTCAAAAAGTGATCAACATACCAAATATATACTAATTCATAAAATCAAAAAGTTATAATTCTCATAGGGTGAATGTGCATATATATATATATATATATATATAGGGTTGGGTTCAAATGGAACCATGTCATTATATGCGAACTTAGGGACTAATCTTAACCATTAGATTAGATAATCTTAATGGTTGAGATTATGACACGTCAAAATGGTAATAATTTAAAAAAATCATTAAATAATTAAAAAGGGTATTATGGACATATAACGATGTTTAAGAAGAGCACTAAATTGCTTTTTAAAAAGCACAACGGATATATAACTGCAAATTCAAAAATTTATAATAAAACTCAAATTTTCAACGAACCATAACTTTTTTAATTTTTATTCATTTTTAATAAAATATATATCAAATTAATCACATTCTCAAGATCTACGATTTAAGATACATATTGCATATTTAAAAATGTAAAAATAAATAAATATAATTAAATT
>BMAC01000328.1:596822-609014 GCA_014905375.1 Phtheirospermum japonicum | reverse complement strand
ARTCTAAAYATCCTAACCAAAGCATCTAACCACGTCACTTCGTCAAGGTTCCAGTCAATATCAATACACACAACTCAAATCAACCACAAGCAAGCATACAAAAATTTACTAACCAAACCAAGGACAAACCCCCCACACTTAAACCATACAATGTCCACATTGTATAAAATGACATAATAAGCAAGGTATGGTAAAAGGAAGAGAAAGAGAGATATGTCCCTGAAATCATGCTTGTGATAATGAGTCGAGCATCTAAGACCATCCAACGGGCTTTAAAGTCGAGGGGAACCTGAAATGAAAAGAAACAAAAACACACAAAAGCAAATAAAGTTAAAGACTTGGGTTGCCTCCCAAGAAGCGCTTAATTTAACGTCTCTAGCTTGACGACGTCCACGTTCGATGTCATCCCGGGTCTAAAAATAGATGACGGTCGTGCCACGCCTTGGTATTCTCTAAAAGCAAGAGTTGGCGATGATAATCACCAAGGCGGTCATAAAAATCACGTCCCGAGATGCAAAACACTCCATCTAGATTCAGAGGTCGGAAACGCGAGTAATCGATCACCTCGAATATGTCAAACGACACTTGTAGCATGGGGTGATCGGGCACCTTCTCGACTATCTCGTCTACCACCTCAACATCAAATTTTAATAAATCTTCGGGTGGCCCAAAATGCGACTCAATAGTCTCACTCTCCTCCAACACTAGCACCATAACTCCACCTTTTTCACCAAGAACAAGAAGGCTCAGATTTCCAACATCCTCCGGGCACTCCAACGGCAATACCCCCACACTTGTATCCACGGTGTCATCAAAAATCGCAAGGGGGGCGATCTCAACCAACTCCTCAATGTCAGCCGCTTTACAAACCTCTTCCGAACAAACATCCACGGTAGGCTCTACCACATCAAATAACGTCACCTCGTCAAAATGAGGTCGATCTACCTCAACTCGAGTTTCATCATTAAGAATACACGAATGAGACAAAGGATAACAATCATAGCTCAGGGTATAAGAATGTGATTCACAAGGAGCACACAGATCATTATATCTCGAATCGTGATATGTGATTTTGGAAAAAAACTGCTCGAAACTCGAAACATAAGAGTTTTATGTAAGAAGAGGAAATGGGTCGTAGCTCGAAAAATTAGAATCGGGTGGAGCATACGAATCATGTCCCGTGGAAAAAGGTTCCAAACCCGGATTATAAAATTTTTCGTTAAAGGTCGGGTAATAGAAAATTTGTGATGGGGTGTGATCGAAGTGATTAATCGAAGCATATGGATCATTTAAGCTCGAATTATAAGAAACTGAAGGTGGGACCCATTCAGACGAGTAGAACGACCCCATGAACTGATCCACTACTGTATCCCATGTTTTTAAGGAATCAGGCTCTAGATTTGTCAACTATTCACTCGCCCGATCCTTTAACGTGAACATAAAAAACCGCATCATCACTTGATCCCATGTAAGTCCGAAAAGAGGGAATGTGTCGGTTATAGCTTCGTACTCTCGGATGAAATGGAGCGGGTCTTCGCTCGGAAATCCATGAAAAATCGGGAGTTGCTCGAGGTAAAACTCATCTAGATCGTACTCCCACATTGCAAGACTCAAAGGAATTGCTGGTCGAAACCCACACCAATCGGACGTTGGGCAAAACATCTCTACATCAAAAGGTGGAGCGCTTAAGTCATCATATGGCGAAATCACTCGATAATCCACCATCTTCAATCTAAAATCTCGAATCGTCAAAGATATGGCTACAAAGCACAATACTCAACAAACGAGATTAAACGTACCAAAAAGAAGAATAACAACAAAAACAACAAAAACAAAAATCAAAAACGAATACTAACACAAATAACAAATAAAAGCAAACACAAAAAATCGTAGCCTTTAGCCTTCCCCGGCAACGACGCCAAATTTTGAATCGAACTTTTTTGCGTTATAAATAAAAAGCTCGTCCGCAAGAGAACGGAGCTATTTTAGGCGATAAGTTGACTCGAGTCGAATCACAAGGAAGACTAATCGGAAACTATTCCGGTGTTCGATTTTACGTACGTAGAAACAAATATAAAAACTAAACTAAACACGTGATCAAATTAGGTTTGGGGTTTTCTAACATCTACGAGCAATGAAATTGAAAGCTTTTAAAAACGATTAATAAAAGCGAGGGTCTAGTGCGCCGAAATTATCTCCACGATCGGGGTTGTCAATCCTGATGGCTCTAAACGACCCTAAGCACACTAGACCGATAAATTTAGCCAGCAAGTATAAACATATTCAACGATATAATTTCAACAAGTATTTATACAAAAGCATGAACATCAACGTTAATAAAAATGAGCCTCAGGCATAAACAAAGCATGTAATGAGAAAATACATAAGCATCGAAATACTAATCTACGAGAATCACAACTAAACTACTAAAGCAATAAACATAAACTAAAAACGAGAAAGACGGTAAAAGGATTATGACTAAATTAACGAAACCAAAGTACAAGCAATTGAATTCCAAATGAAATAAACAACACCAACGTACAAAGGTAACTAAAGCCAAAATCCATAAATAAAATAAACAGAGTTCAGGAACACTTATGATCTCAAGAAATCAGCCGCACTCCATCGATCCTCAGTGACAAGAAATGAACTTGAACAACGAACGAACTTGAAATGACGAAACTACAAATTATTAAACACTAATCTTGCTAAATTGGATTGGTGGCATGAACCGAGGGTCCTATGCATTATTCTGACCTTTCCCCTCGTCCCAGCACTCTCAAAACGAAGAAACCACCGGCTTTTTATAGAATTTCGAAAATAACCGCTCAAACTGCCGGAGCATCGACGGTGCGTCAATCGATGCGAGCCAGGCTGCACGCGTCAACCAGGCAGTGCGTCGATCGACGGATATAGGATCGACGCAACAGAACATTTACATCGACGGTGCGTCGGTCAACGCGAGCCAGGCTGCGGCAGCTAGTGTCAGCATGACTCGGACACTGGGTAACCCAGTGTCAGACTGGTACCCAGTGGTTAGCACAGTACATTGCTTATCCAATCTTCGTCTTCTCGAGCTATAACACCAAAATAAAACAAAATTAGATTATTTCATATAAAATAAAGTAAAAACACATTGAACACCAAACGAGATGAAAAACATCAAAAGGAAGAAAAATGATAAAAAGATAAACCTAAAACACGTAAAAGCACACAACACACGATGCAAAAATACACGAAAATCACATACAAATATGTACAAATCAGTAGCGTCGGAATATGTAAATAAAGAAGAGGAGTTCGTACTTACTTGTCCTCCTTGTAGTTGCATTTGCATCCTATCGATGCCGACTTTGTCGGGGTGTTTGTTGTTGAGATGGTTGTGCATATTCCCATATCCTCCCCCTTCTAGAAATTGGTAAGATGATGTACAATAGTTGCAAGTGACACGGTACCTCCTTTTTCATTTTTTTCCGTCTTCCGGAGGTGGCTCGTTTGTGCGTGGCGGGATCTCGATTTTTTGAAAATGTCGGATTTTAACTCCGTTGTTGCCCGAGAATGAGTTTTTGGATTTCTTGGAGGAGGCAATTCATCCTCCTCTTCAATGGGCGGCACATCTTCACCGGTAAAGGTGGCGGCGGCTCTATAAGTTCGATCAATGTCGGTATCACTCCAATCTTCATCAACTTCGATGCGATTGGGATTGTAGTCACCGACCGAAGGAGTGTTGCCTTGTGATAAGCCGATGGGATGGACATTGGCGTCGTCATCGAGTGCTATACTCTTCCCCTTATCGGCTTGACAAGAACGAGAAGAACCTCCACGGCTTGACATTTTTTTAGAAGTTAAGATTAACTAATACAAAAAAATAAGAAAGAGTAGTAGTGGGCTAAAGTAGTAGGATTATAAATTTAGGATTATAACTAGAAAGTACGAAATATATTTGGAATTATAACACTAAACTTAAATAAGTTTAGTTTAGAATTAGGATGGCTTGATAATAATTAAAGAATCTTAGTAAATCACAAAATTTGCAAAGAGGGAAAATGTAGAATAAAGAGATTATAGAAGATGAGAGATTGGTGTGAGAGAAATGAGTTGGGAATGGGGGCTATTTATAAGAGTCAAAAAATTAAAAAAAAACAAAAAAATAGGCGGGTAAACCGCCAGGTTTGGACCAAACTGTCTGATTTCGGTTCGAACCGGCAGTTTGAATCAACGGTCACTTGATCTCGACCGTTGATCATCAACAGTCACAAGATCAAGACCATTGATTTCAAACGTCTCGCTGACCGCGCCCCAACGACTAGTTTTGGACGGTTCAACCACCGGATTGAATAGGCAAAAAAATTATTAATTTTTAATTCTCCAACCGGCGGTTTGAACCGCCAGTTTACGGTTTAGGGTATGGGGAAACCGGAACCAGCTCACCTTAATGGCGGTTGCGGTTACGGTTTAAACCGTGGTCAACGGTTTCCGCAACCGTTGACCGCCGGTTCAAACTGGCGGTTTGTCTGGTTTCTCCAAACCGGTGAGCACGTCTAGTGCATCTCAGTGCACCATATATTATGCACTCAGATTTTTTTGTGTAACAATATATGAATATTTTGTATTATATTATTATATATGGAAAAGTGTAAGTGGGCGTCTTTGAAGTAGTTGACGAAATTCGATCGACGAGATTTTTAACCGTACAAAACCTCATATATTTGTACAAAAAATTAATATACCATCGTACAAAACATGCATATATTATCGCGTAGAACATACATATCTTATGTCGAAACGGCTGTCGAAATCCACTCGACGAAAAAGTGTAAGTGTCGTCGTCGAAGTTGATACCACCAAAATATTGGCTCATCAAAAAAATAAATAAGTCGCTGAGCTCCGAACTGCCTTCCTCGATATGAGCGACCTACAAAAAAAACATAAGTCGAACAGCCCCGACAGCGTAAGCCCTCCTATACTTAACTTAGTATCCATATAAAGTGATAAAAATAAGAGATCATGAGAATAATTTTGATTCTTCCTTCATAAGAATCGTGTGTCTGGTGATTCAATGATCATCAAAGTTATGAAATATGGACATGAATACCCTATTTATAAGATTATTTAGATTTGTCTTCCAACTAATAGAATTTATTCCCAAGAGTGGATTAGATTTCCTAATTGTACTCAATCTCCTAATTAAGAGATAATCTCATACTAGTATTCTTTCTTTACATAATTTTATAATAATCATAAAATATTATTATCATGTATCAATATGTCGGGCCCCATAACCATATTTTACCATATTAGCGATTTGTTTATCAATTTTCTTACTATGCCGACATTTGATGTCGTATCAGACACTCCCCATATTCTGGCTGATAAAGGAACGAAATCAGGTAAAATATAAAAATAAAGATTTCTGCAAACAAAACGTGATCACCTTTATAATCCTAACTTTCAGCAATTCACACATTACTTATAAAAAATCATGAATTATTGAAATCACATTTCAACAATAACCATAACCTCATACCATTATCCGACCTAAAACATGTCTGTCACAGACACAATTATAACTATAAACCATAAACCAATTATCCGACCTAAAACAGGTCGGTCAAAACACCATTTCATACCCTAACCATAAACCATAAACCATTAACCCGACCTAAAATAGGTCGGCCAAAAAACCATTTCATACCCTAATCATAAATCATAAACCATTTACCCTTTCTAAAACAGGTCGGTCAAAAAATTATTTATCCTACCTAAAACAGGTCGGCCAAAAAATCATTGCATACCCTGACCATAAACCACTTATCCATAAACACACACATGTTTAATTATGTAACCATGGACCAATCATCGACCTTAACAGGTCGGTCAAAATCCACAACTATCGACGTAAAATAAGTCGACCTATAGATAAATCAATATATAAGTCATATTAAACAACACCAAATTACACCATACCAATCCAGAAAAACCAAGTAATACCACACCAAATAAGATATTTAAACCATATAAACTATATCACATCGTACCCATATCCAAACAAACCATATAACCATTCCCGACCTAAACAAGGGTCAAACCATCCGTATCTATATTACCATATAACCATCTCCGACCTAAGCAAGCGTCTGGCCATCCATATCCATACAATCACATACCCATCTCCGACCTAAACAAGCGTTGGTCCATGACATATCCATAACCATATCATCTCGTACCTAAACAAGCGTCGTGCCATACCATATCCATAACCATATCATATCCGACCTAAACAAGCGTCGGGCCATATCATATCCATATAATCACATAACCATCTCCGACCTAAATAAGTGTTGGGCAAACCATATTCATAGCCATACAATCTCATCCATTAATACGACCTAAACCAAACTAAATAGACCCAAATAAATCAACTAACATATACCAAACATATAAATCAACCAGTCCACATAAACCCTATAAACCACTTTTTCTTTTTATTTTTTTAAAGCCAAATACACCATATACTGAATTATGCGACACCAAACCATATTAATAAAATAGACCATCCCAAACCATATAAACCAGCTAATCCATACCAAGCAAACCATATATAACCATATTAACTAAATAGAACAAATAAACCAAATTTGATAAAACATATCAAACAAAATAAACCATATACAACCGTATAAAACCATGTAACCAAATTAGATAAACCACATCAAACAAAATAAACCATTAAACCAAATAAACTAGTTAATCTATATAAATCATAAAATTATATACATATAGGTTAACACGATAAAAACAACCTTCTTATTTAAACAATACTAAAAATGTCAGTGTGAAGGATGACTTATCTGCTCCATGCTTATTCCGAGTGTATCAAACTTCCTTCTGTTGATACTAACGACTCTAAGTGATAGCTCCATCGCATGATTTATTTACGAATCCGTAGTTACCAAATATATACCGAATAGGAACCCACCATACCCACCAGCACATACCCTTTAAGAACTTAAAAAATACATAAACTTATCTTTGAATTTCTTTTAATTAAACCTAGAGATATTAACAATTTAGAGACTCCACAACAAATCATGAATGCATACATAATCTATCCTTATGACTAGAGAGCGAGATGTTTATCCAGCAACTATTATGGGCAAGATATTCCATGTCCAACCCACTTTTCATGTTGATGAGTTTTTTAATCGAATGCAACATTATAAAGTATTAATTTGTTACCATGATAACTAATAACACATCATTGTCTCAATTATCAACACAAGACCACACATATTACCAACTATGTAATATCTTACCATGACATATCAAGAACTCCATCCACAGAACCCCCAAAATATTATATGCTTGCACACAATGTGGTGTAATGAATTTTAGGCGCACGTATGGAATAATAGCAGTAAGATATTGCAATTTTCCCAATATCAACTTTCATTGGAACTAACACAATCATTACTGCAAAAATTGAAGACTATTTGAATATGTCATAGCTGACACAGTTTCCAACTAATATAGCAATTGGTTATGATAAATTCAAATCGATTGGTTACCAAGAATATGGGGTATTAACCTCGAATAGAGATCAGCGACTTGAAATAGGTTCCAAATACGTCACAGCGATCTGCTAAACCTTCCACAAATCTCTTGGCGACCTTGCTGGTCCTGCAAAACAGCGACTCGGACGGGTCAGATTTCGAGCCCGTCTAGGCCCTCCGATACTTAAGTCAAAAGCAAAGTCACAACTCAAAATACTCACAATACTATGAAAGCCCAATAATACGATAAAGTCAGATAAAGATGATCCACACAATGAGAGGTATGCACCTCCTTTTATAGAGATAAGAGAAGTGCCCCCTGGTTTAGGGTTACCTTCTTTCACCACAATTCCATAAATACCAGGACACTACAACCGTCTCGAAATTAAGATTCTTCATATATGCCAAGTTCTCATAAATAATAAATCTCTACCGTAATAGGCCTAGGCCTGTTATTCTTTCCATATAGTCTGCTAGGACTCCATAAACCACTCACATTCAAGCCCACAGGCTTGATATTCACAAAGCCCACGATTGAGCTCAAACACTACACAAAACACAAGAGGTCGCGCCCCTATATGAGAACTCATCCTCATACTCCAGGTCGCTACTCCACAAACTAACTCGCCCACTTCTCCAAAGAGACCACTCACCTCGCTCACCTCCCAGAAGAACACCCTTTCCAGGAAATGAGGTCGCTTACCACAAATACCCTCATATATTAAATAGTACTACGTATAGACATTTTGGTCCGTATCATCTAGTCTCCCATGTTCTAGCTGATTGAGGCACGAAATCAGGTAGGACATGTAAAATAGCATCAAAAGAGCACAACAACTATTAAAAACAACAATAAAACATAAACACATAAATAAATCACTACACCACTTTACCAAACCATATTTCAGAATCACACAGCTCGACAAAATGAGCTATAATACCAATCGTCCCACTGTAAATCACCAAGTATACCTGCGACCTACAGAAGTGTAGCTCGCTAAGCTCGCTTCTTTGAAGATAAAATGATCACCTCGCGAGAGACGACCTGCAAGTCCCCAGACCAAATCCCCAACTGTACATATAACGACCTGAAACCACACTATTGTTGTCTTCCAACCTGAAATCATATTTAGACTCAATAATTCTCAAAAGCGCAATCATAAACAGCCCCAAAAGTCAAAACACGCCTTCCCTTATACATCCAATCTCATTTAAGTTTCATTAAATGCAGCCTGACACCGTGTCGGGCACGTGTCACTTCCCCACTTTCTCGTAGTATAATAAACATGGTGGGCCCAAAACAAAAGGCCCAAAACATTCCCCAAACAAACCCTACCAACTCCTGCTCCAATCTGTCCCATCAGCTTTCCGCCGCCCAACACATAAAAATCATTTCGTCTTCTTCATTTCCCACTTTACACAATTATAAGCAAAAACTAACATTTTCACTCTGCAAAAAAGCTTGCCAACCAGCGGGCGTTCAGAAATTTATCAACAGTTCCAGCTCTCCAAAAATGTGTAAGTTCCCAGATCTCTCCTCTGTTATAATATTTTAATCTCACTGTTAGAAATATAATTACATCTGCTGAGATAATTTTGTTCCGTGTTATCCCTCCCCTGGTATTGTTTAATTTACGATGAATTTAGCATCCTCAAACACCAACTCCCAAAACTCAAGCCTTTCCCCTGATTTAAACCCTACTGAAAACCCCTATCTCTTTAAGAGACGACGAAAGCAGATAGATTCACCCCCTCCCGGCCTTCGCGACGAGCCAGAGGGCGACGTTAGTTGGTCAGAATTAGAAGCTGAAACTAGGGTTCACATGGATGCCCAAGCTTCTCAAGAAAACATTTCCGAAGATCCTCCCACTGTTCCTCTGACCCTTGCGGTCATACCAGAGGGTATTCCCGTAATTAAACACACAAACCCACAACCTTGCGAGCATTTCCTAGAAAACCCGGTGACCATAGCTCGCAACGTAAAAGCCACCCACTTACTGCCCTCAACCTTCATAACCAAAGAAACCAAAGACAGTTATTGGATTCTCCCCGACCCGGAAAAACTTAAAGAATTTAAACCCGTCCTTAACCTTCCCCAGAACACAGAGATGGTCCTGCCCGACCTCCTTCATTTGGACCCCCTAAAACCTCCTCCTAATCATGTTAACTTTTTCGACGCATTACTGAGGGCAGGCCTCAGATTTCCTCCTCATCCTTTTTATATCCACACCGCCCTTCTGTACAAAATACCCCTCCTTCAACTGACACCCAACTCCATGAAATAATTAGCGAGCTATATCATACTATGTAAATATTATAACACACAACCCGATCCAGATTTCTTCCATTTTTGTTTCGAAATAAAATACCACCTAATCATGTTAACTTTTTCGACGCATTACTGAGGGCAGGCCTCAGATTTCCTCCTCATCCTTTTTATATCCACACCGCCCTTCTGTACAAAATACCCCTCCTTCAACTGACACCCAACTCCATGAAATACTTAGCGAGCTATATCATACTATGTAAATATTATAACACACAACCCGATCCAGATTTCTTCCATTTTTGTTTCGAAATAAAATACCAAAGCCATTCATTCTACCTCTCTGCTCGCACTGGGAAAGCTCGTTTCTTAGTGAATCCTCCCAATAAAGTGCCCGAGTGGAAGAAAAACTTTTTCTTTATTCACAACACTGAAGAATGGCCCTTCCCTACCGAGCTACAATACCATACTCCAAAATAATCTCCTATTCCCAGCCCCAAACACTTTCCCTCTCTGTACAAAAAATACTCTGATCAGCTCGCGGAATAGAGCAAGCGCCCATTTGACGTGATGCTGCTTACAAGCCGGTCCGATGTGTTCCGGTATATGGGTATCGACTCTTATCCAGTTGAACCAGATCTGAACCTTATCGAGCCCGAGTTTGGTAGGTTTTCCAAGCCTTACACTTTTACATCACTACCCGCCGTTTAAAACTGAATAACAATAACTCTTTTTACCACTGCAGTTGCATTTATCAACACTTGTGCTGCGTCGCGCGCCAAGGCAACAAGGAAACAACCCTCTCCCCAGCCCGCAGCTATCCCCGTGCCTCCTCCAGCCGATGTAAATGAGGCGTTACATCAGACTTTCGGAACTGATGACGACGTGGAGGAGATACCCATAATAAAGAGATATCAATCAAAGGGAAAACGTCCACTGAAACCAGTGGCCAGGAGTCCCAGCCCTCCCGAGCCAAAACGTCGCCGCCTCCAAAAGGCTCATGCTGCTACTTCTACTAGCTCGCTTGATCTAAGCAAAGGATTAGCTAAGTGTCAGACTACTAAGGAAATCCAAGCCTTCCTCAAGGAGCGCGTAGACAAACAGGTAAACTCCCAAAACTCTTTCTTGTAACATATCCCCAATTGCAAATTTCTCACAAGGTTTTACGGTACAGCTGAATCCCCTGATTTCTAAGCTTTCTGAGGAGCTAATGTCCCGGTCCGCGGAGAGCGAGCTCCAGAAAACATGCGATGAGCTGACTGCCCAGACTGAAGAACAAACGAGGCAGCTATCGCTAACTCAAGGGGAGCTGGATGGTGCAATCAAGCTGTTGAAGGCTCGCGAGGAGGAAATAGCGATCTTCAAGAGTCAAGTAAACAACTTGAAGGATGAGGCGGCTCGCACAGGCAACGAGCTGAAGAACACACAAAAACAGGCTGAGGAGCTCACACTGCAAAATCAGAAGCTCCAGGAGCAGGTAGAGACAGCTCACGAAGAGGGTGTGTCTGAAGGTCGGCGGACCTTCCTCACAAGTACGATTCGTAAGAAGTTCATCGATGCTTACAAACAGGAGCTGGTGGAGGCCTACGAGAAGTCCTCCATCTACTTCGGTACAATGGCTGTCGATGCTCAGGAGTGGCTCTTTACAGTTGCCGACATGATCAAAGAGGAGATCGCCGCGCTGAACGTCTCCTATATCCCCGACATCCCAGCTCTCATCAACAAACTAACCCCCTTCAGCAGCTTCAAAGGCAATTGGACACAGCCGATCGATGCGAAGTGGTGGTTATCATGCCAAAATCGAGCTGTCTTATCCACCGGGCTGTACCCCGAGCTAGAAACACCGTTGGACGACCTGCTCCCCGAGTCTGAGCCAAGCACTAAAAATCCTCCAGCTGCTACTTCTGTTACCGAATAAACTGCCTGAAACACTTATATTTATATCTGCTTGCAACCTGTATAAACAATTTACTATTCCTGCAAATACTTTCATTTATGTACACTATCTGCATAGCTCGTTAATACATACAACCCTGCAATAAAAACTCATAAAAACAACAAACTATATACAAAATAAATCTTTAGACCGCGCAAAATTACAACCAGCCACACTCTCCTTCCCATAAGATCACCAGATCCCAAAAACATTCAAACTACAAACCATAAGCAACTTCATTAAAAACATATTAGCTCGCATGGAAAAAAACCATACATAAGAACACGTAAGTCAAGTATATCACTTCCAATCACAAATAAACATCATAACCACTTAATCATAGAGAATCAAAATAGCTCGCGCAACTTCATTTATTATATATCATGAAAATTACCCAACCTCCAAAACACAAACTCTATGCGGGAGAAGTGCCCTCC
>BMAC01000328.1:550784-572192 GCA_014905375.1 Phtheirospermum japonicum | reverse complement strand
GTGTGATTTATTTGATTCTATGTGGTTTAAATGGTGATTTTTTTTTTTAGAAAAGTGGGATAAATGAATGATTTTACGTGGTTTAAATATAGAGTGAAGGGACTTATTTGATTGTACGTGATTTAATTATATGGGGATATGAGTGTGTGATGGTTTGAACCTTTTGATATGGAAGTTCTTATATAACCTGATACGGACCAAAATGTCTATACGTAGTACTATTTAATATATGAGGGTATTTGTGGTAAGCGACCTCATTTCTTGGAAAGGGTGTTCTTCTGGGAGGTGAGCGAGCTGAGTGGTCTCTTTGGAGAAGTGGGCGAGTTGGTTTGTGGAGTAGCGACCTGGAGTATGAGGATGAGTTCTCATATAGGGTCGCGACCTCTTGTGTTTTGTGTAGTATTTGAGCTCGGTTGTGGGCTTTGTGAATATCAAGCATGTGGGCTTGAATGTGAGTGGTTTATGGAGTCCCAGCGGACTATATGGAAAGAATAACAGGCCCAGGCCTATTACAGTAAGAGATTTATTGTTTATGGGAACTTGGCATAGTGTGATTTATTTGATTCTATGTGGTTTAAATGGTGATTTTTTTTTTTAGAAAAGTGGGATAAATGAATGATTTTACGTGGTTTAAATATAGAGTGAAGGGACTTATTTGATTGTACGTGATTTAATTATATGGGGATATGAGTGTGTGATGGTTTGAACCTTTTGATATGGAAGTTCTTATATAACCTGATACGGACCAAAATGTCTATACGTAGTACTATTTAATATATGAGGGTATTTGTGGTAAGCGACCTCATTTCTTGGAAAGGGTGTTCTTCTGGGAGGTGAGCGAGCTGAGTGGTCTCTTTGGAGAAGTGGGCGAGTTGGTTTGTGGAGTAGCGACCTGGAGTATGAGGATGAGTTCTCATATAGGGTCGCGACCTCTTGTGTTTTGTGTAGTATTTGAGCTCGGTTGTGGGCTTTGTGAATATCAAGCATGTGGGCTTGAATGTGAGTGGTTTATGGAGTCCCAGCGGACTATATGGAAAGAATAACAGGCCCAGGCCTATTACAGTAAGAGATTTATTGTTTATGGGAACTTGGCATAGTGTGATTTATTTGATTCTATGTGGTTTAAATGGTGATTTTTTTTTTTAGAAAAGTGGGATAAATGAATGATTTTACGTGGTTTAAATATAGAGTGAAGGGACTTATTTGATTGTACGTGATTTAATTATATGGGGATATGAGTGTGTGATGGTTTGAACCTTTTGATATGGAAGTTCTTATATAACCTGATACGGACCAAAATGTCTATACGTAGTACTATTTAATATATGAGGGTATTTGTGGTAAGCGACCTCATTTCTTGGAAAGGGTGTTCTTCTGGGAGGTGAGCGAGCTGAGTGGTCTCTTTGGAGAAGTGGGCGAGTTGGTTTGTGGAGTAGCGACCTGGAGTATGAGGATGAGTTCTCATATAGGGTCGCGACCTCTTGTGTTTTGTGTAGTATTTGAGCTCGGTTGTGGGCTTTGTGAATATCAAGCATGTGGGCTTGAATGTGAGTGGTTTATGGAGTCCCAGCGGACTATATGGAAAGAATAACAGGCCCAGGCCTATTACAGTAAGAGATTTATTGTTTATGGGAACTTGGCATATGTTTGTGAAATTTCTCACGCCTTTCGCTCAAGGACTCGATGTCCCTCTTTCCCACAAACGGCGCCACTTGATAAATCCAAATCGATTGGTTACCAAGAATATGGGGTACTAACCTCGAATATAGGTCAGCGACCTGAAATAGTCTTCAAATACGTCACAGCGATCTGCTAAGCCTTCCACAAATCTCCTAGCGACCTTGTTGGTCCTGCAAAAAAGCGCCTCGGACGGGTCGGATTTCGAGCCCGTTGATTTGCATCTTTTTGTACATATTTTCATTACCGTTTTTGTTTCACGTTGCGTGTTTTTTGCTTGCTTTTTGTTGTTTTAGGAGTCGGGTTGGCCGTTTTTCGTATTTCTAGGTTTTCTTAGTTTTTGTACGTTTTCTTATTCATTTTCGTAGTTTTGTTCACGTTTTCGTTTTTATTGGCCGTAGGACGCCCAAGCGGGGCCCACGCTCGTGGGGATCGTCGATACTCGACTCGGGATTGGACAGACAAAGCAAGGAGGGCGCAGCTATGCCAAGTTCCCATAAACAATAAATCTCTTACTGTAATAGGCCTGGGCCTGTTATTCTTTCCATATAGTCCGCTGGGACTCCATAAACCACTCACATTCAAGCCCACATGCTTGATATTCACAAAGCCCACAACCGAGCTCAAATACTACACAAAACACAAGAGGTCGCGACCCTATATGAGAACTCATCCTCATACTCCAGGTCGCTACTCCACAAACCAACTCGCCCACTTCTCCAAAGAGACCACTCAGCTCGCTCACCTCCCAGAAGAACACCCTTTCCAAGAAATGAGGTCGCTTACCACAAATACCCTCATATATTAAATAGTACTACGTATAGACATTTTGGTCCGTATCAGGTTATATAAGAACTTCCATATCAAAAGGTTCAAACCATCACACACTCATATCCCCATATAATTAAATCACGTACAATCAAATAAGTCCCTTCACTCTATATTTAAACCACGTAAAATCATTCATTTATCCCACTTTTCTAAAAAAAAAAATCACCATTTAAACCACATAGAATCAAATAAATCACACACATATCCTCATCTCAACACACCAAATCATCACCATTGTTACCCGTGATTTGGTGTAATACGCTTGACCCCAATTTGCATATTCCCGATTTTAAAATAAAGGAAAAAAAATACTTATCTTGATTTTCGATGCCTCCTTAATTTAAGGTCCTTTGATCAATTGGTTTGGAATTCACATCTTTCGCTCAAGGACTTGTTGTCCCTTGTATTCCCACAGACAGCGCCATTTGATGCGACTAAAAATATTGGCTCGCCAAAAAAGAAATAGGTCGCCGAGCTTCGAACAACCTTCTTCGACCAGAATGACTTACAAAACAAAATGTAAGCTGGACAACCCCAGCGTAAACCCTCCGATCTTAAGTCAGTATCCATATAAAGTGATAAAAATAAGAGATCATGAGATTAATTTTGATCCTTCCTCCATAAGAATCGTGTGTCCAGTGATTTCATGATCATTAAAGTTATGAAATACGGACGTGAATCACCTATTTATAAGATTATTTAGACTTGTCTAATAACTAATATGATTCCTTCACAAAATGGGATTAAATCTCCTAATTGTACTCAATCTCCATAATTAGAAAATATTCTCATACTAGGATTCTTTCTTTCCATAATTTCATAATAACCATAAACCTTTATTATTACCACGTTACCGACCTGTCGGGGCTACATAACCATATTTTACCATATCAACGACCCGTTTATCAATTTTCTTGCTATGCCGATATTTGATGTCGTATCAGAAGTGACGTCAAAGTCCAGTCGACGAGATTATTAGGGCACAAAACATACCTATACTATCACATAAAATATCCATATATCATCGTATAAAATATCCATATATTATCGCACAAAACATACACATATTCCTTTAAAATGGCCGTCGAGATCTGGTCAATGAGAAAGTGTAAGTGGGTGTCGTCAAAATGCAATCGACCAGATTCTTAGGCGTATAAAATATTCATATATTATCATACAAAACATACATATATTTCAAAGTGATCGGCGAAATCTGATAGACGGAAAAATGTAGGCGGGTGGCGTCGAAATTCGGTCAATTAGATTTTTAGGTGCACAAAATATTCATATACCATCGCACATATATTAAAGTGAGAAATGAGTGCACTATGCATGGTGAAATTTGCCGTCAAAATCTCCTTAAAAAAAATTGGAAAACCATGGAAAAATTAAACTAAATTTAAAATTAAAAGATTAACCCTTAAAAATAAAAAGAAACTAACATTTATATATTTTTATATTTCAAATTTTGGATTTATTAAATAATAATTTTTATATTTTTATGTGGATTTATAGTTTTTAAAATACTATTTTATATCATTTTGTAATAATTATGTTAATTTTATATTCTTGGATCTTTTTTATTTTAAATAATAATTTGAGAATCTTATTTACTATTTTTATAATTTTAAAAAAAAATATGTATGATCTTTTTACTTTTAAATATATTCAATAAATATTTATATTTTAATTATAATTTTTTGTTCATAAAAATAGAGTGAAATCTAAAGCAACCAACATTTTTGTATATGGGGTAAATTACAAAACACACATATTTTGAATTAAAAAATAATTTTTCCCTAATATGTATGAGTTGGTAAACACCAATCATATCACCTAAGAAAGTTATAAATTAATATTGTGATTTTCTTGGTAATTGAAATCATATGGACTTCATTTAACTATTTTTTGCCATAAGAAACGGACAATTTATATTCATCACTAAACTTTGGGTTTAATTAAATAAATAATATAAATTTTAATAAGAATTAAAGAAATATATTAGTTTCAAAAAAAGTTAAAATAATATGGCGGGACGCGGTTGGCAAAAGCGTCCCGTACTAAAATTTCCGCCCCTTAAATTTTTGGGGCCGAAATGAAAAAAAAAATACGTGGGGGGTCGGGACGCTTTTGGCAATAGCGTCCCGGTAGGTTTTGAAAAAAAATAAAATTTGGAGCCCAATTGCTCTTTCTTTCTTCCTTCAGACATTATAGGTATATTTTCTTACACGGGCTTTTTGTTTTTTTAATTGAGTTTCTAATTTATTTATTTTCTGATTTCCAATTGCAGGTATAACGATTTCGGAGCATCCAAGATTGAAACCGAGAATCTGAAACGACGTCGTTAGCCGCATTATGGATGTAAGAACATTAAGAAATCCAAATCCTCAGAGAAAGATGAATAGCAACAGTTATGTTGAGGTAAGGAAATTGATTATCGGCGATCTTTGTCGCAAGGGCACGGCAAAAAGATGTTCCGTTACTTCACGTTGGAATCGTTGTTTTTGCTCGTTTGCCTAACGGCGTCGTTGCTTATATTGCCGCTCGTGTTGCCGCCGTTGATGCTACTGTTGGTGCCGATTTTCATTTTGGCACTTCTTATGGTTTTGGCTTTTATGCCCTTTGGTGTTCGAGAAGTGACTCATTCTTATTCGTAAATTAGTTTTTTTGTTGAAAAAATATAAAAAAAAATTTAACACGGTTCTTTTTTTTATTTTTTTTTATTTTTATAGAAATTCACACGATTAGTTTGCATATATCCGAGCTTATTTCTGAAGTAGTAGCTTTTGTAATTTTTATATAAATGGTTTTTGCTTTGAATGCAATCTCTATTATTTTGATTTATTTTTGCAATCTCAAATTAATATTTGGCATTATATAATATAATAATATGATGAAGATCTTGACTGAAAAGAAAAGGAAGTTAGGTTAATTAATACAATTTAGTCATTATTGTTAATTATGCAAAAACAACTACTATTGGTTGGCATGTAATGTAGTGGCCTAGTGGTGGGGCAAGTTTTCTGATTTTCCAGTGGAACAGATTTTGGATTAATCCATGTTTAGTGGATTTTATTGAATCAACATTGGCTGGATCTAAATTAAAAATACAATACTAAATAGATTTTGCAACTTTAAGTCTGTGAGTAATCCATAAACAATGGAATAGAAATTCGAATGCAAGATTTTTGAGTTTGTGCTCTTTTAAAAAAAGAAGTAATTAAGAATTGAGTTTGAAAACTCATTAGTTTTCTACCAATGGGGCGCCCATTTTTTTTTTTTTTACAAGAAAGCCCCGGGACGCCATTCTCAAAGGCGTCCCGATCCCGCCTTTTTTTTTTTGCAAAATCTAACGGGACGCTATTGCCAAAAGCGTCCCGACCCCCGTATATATATATATATATTTTTTCATTTCGGCCTCAAAAACTTAAGGGGCACAAATTTTAGTTTGGGATGCTTTTGGGAATAGCGTCCCGGTGGGCGAGACGCTCATGGCAATAGCGTCCCATCTTATTTTTTTTTTTAACTTTTTTTGAAAGTAACATATTTTTTAATTCTTATCTAAATTTATATTATTTATTTAATTAAACTGATTGGGAGAGGATATAGAAAATAAATGAAAATAAAAAGAGATGGTGTCGGAGGATAAAGGAGAGAGGAGAGAGAATAATAATAATAAAAATAAATATAAATTTTACATACACATAAACTTAATAATTCTCGTATAAAACCACGTAGAGGCATAGATTTCAAGATTTCATTCGATCGGTAATATAAGGCGGATTATAATTATAATTATTATAAAGAGCGTGGGAGACAATTATCGCAGTAAATTTCTGAGCCAACCAACCCACAATCACTTTTGTGGGATTTAGGACAGTCATTTTCCACAGTGAACTTGGACTTTCATGATAATTTCTTGGGCCTATTGACATTCTGGGGTTGCTGGCAAAAAAAGAAAATAAAATGAAGAAAAAAAAGATTTGAATTGAATTGAATATGGGTTTTTATTCCAACTTAAAATATGTGTTTTTTCAACCGAATCAAATATTACTTTTTGAAATTTTGAAGCGGTGATTCAGAAAACATTTCATGCATGTTTAGAAATTATAGCCCCGACTATTTTGGCCCCACATTACTCCAATAATTTAACCACATTTGGCCGRGTACGAATTTATCGCTAGTTTATTTTAAAAACTACTCATTTATGTTCTTAGTACAATACAATAAAAAATTAATTTACCCAGCATAAATAATCTAGGTAAAAAATTAAGAGAAACTTTAAAATTTAGTAATGAATCATTTATATATATGTCGATAAAGTTTGAAATTTTTTTTAATTGATATCTAATTACTTATTTATTTCTTTAGAAAATATATGATTAATTATTAAATATTATTTTAACAAATTTCAAATGAATATATAAGTTCGTCAAAAAACTTTAACAGTTGATTGGACTGAAGGAAGACAAAAACATAATTAGATCGGATTTTAAAGTTTGGCTTATGGGATTGAAGGAGGGATATTTAATATATATATAGTTTACTTGGGAGTTTTTGTGTAGGAACTTAGAAACCTGCTATATTACACCGGATGAAATGCTATTTATGAATCATATACATGATAATTAAGATAATAGTAAAAATCAAGGGAATATAAAAATAGTAATGTGAAAATATAAAAATTATTTTGCATTATTTAAATTAGCATCACATATAATGTAATAGCGGTTCCTAGGTTCCCATTTAGGGAATTGGTTCTTACGTGATCCAAATCCTATATATATGTAGAGAAAATTGCTTTTTCGGTCCATTATGTTGTCGACTTTCTAATTTTGGACCAAGATATTGTCCAGTATCAAAACACATATACGAAGTTGGCAAAATAATTAAAAAAAGGTCCAAAATTATCATGTTCGGGCCGAATTGCTGACGTGGCAGGATTATTTATTTTTTTTATCATTTTTCATTTATTCTTAAATCTTAAATGGAGGAAAAAAAGTCATTTTTACCCTTAATAATCTTAAAATTACTATTTAACTTAGAACTTCGCCCCCGCCCCCCCCACCTCCCGAGCCTCCTCTCGTACGAGCAGCCTCAGAATTTCGCCATCGTCAAATCCCCAAATCCAAACCTTAGAGTCGACAAAACGGCATTCTACATGAAGCAGCGCTGTAGGCACCGGCAACAGAGACCCACCGACAAGACGTGGTATCTGCAGAAACTGCTTCCGTGGGACGGCAAAGTGGACATGGCAACGGTGCTGGAAGAGGCGTACAAGTACATCAAGTTCCTCTAGGCACAGGTTAGTGTGCTCCAATCCATGCCATGTGAGAGTAACGGCAACGCCGCCGCAACGACGAACATCGGCTGCAGCAGAAATTTGGGGAAACTGAATCGGCAGCAGCTACTGCAGGTGGTGGTTAATTCGTCGGCGGTGCAAACAAAGCTTTACTTGAAAGGGTGTTGCCTTTACTCAATGGAACAACTGATGCTGCTGAAGAAGAAAGCTGAGAGGAAGGCTCTGTATCATCAGATGATGTCAAATTCCTCTTTTAACCCTAATTCTTTTCTTTCTCGAAATTAAATTGGGGCTTTCTGATAATCCTTTCCAGGTTAATTTTGAACAGTATTATAGTAGTATTGATGAAAATGGAGAAAATATATATGTAGAATTTAGCAGTAGTATTGAAATATATGTGCATATCCGTGACCCAAATGACTGTGAACAATGATCCAAAAGTTTTTTTTGGTTGAATTAGTTGGATTATAGTACAATTGTTAATTACTTAATCGTATAATTTCAGTACTTGTTTTTGTATATTTTGTAATATATATAACTTTTTTTATATAAGTACGTGTTCATGTACTCTTTTAAAAAATGATATAATAGCTAATTAATACCACTAACGTCCAAATAATGTTTTGCGAAAATAATCTTTTCAGATAACCTTTACATTTCGGGGTGTATTTTTCCCTGAGTTTTGAATGCTAGCAAAGTGGGAAGTGAAAACGGTTTTATTTATTTTCTTATTTTATTTCCAAATAAAGCTGTTTGTGCTTGAAACTTGAGGGAAAATGAAAAACTCATAAATAAACAATTATAAGTTAAATAGTAATTTTAAGATTATTAAGGGCAAAAGTGACTTTTCTCCTCCATTTAACATTTATCCCCCACAGTGTAGGTCGTCTCACAGTGGGATGTTGGAATTTGTAAAGACGAATACCATCCTTAATCTTGCAGCGAAAAATTTTAAAATTTTATTAGATCCAACAGATCATACTGTGAACGAATATATTTATACGATAAATCAATGAGAGAAAAGCATGAAACCCTTACAAGAAATCCACGTCCAAGTTCAATATTAAGGTATCCACGCAATTAGTTCTCCGACTGCAAGATCCAACTTCAGTACTGTTATCGTGAAAAAAGTTAGGAAATCTCACGAAAGATGAAGAACACTCGATCTCAAAATTAGGGTTTATATTTTCTAAAAACTCTATGCGTCTCTCTGTTTTTCATTGTTTTCAACTTATGACTTTAAAAATTAGGGTTTCTTCTGCAATTTTCAAAATTTTTAATAATTACAGAAATGCCATTTGGACTTAAAACAGCTTTCTGAAAAGTTTTTGGGGTCAAAACGTAGTTTTTGGAAAGTTATGGGCAACCTCACAATTTTCTAAAAACTGAGGGCAATTCTGTGATTTTTACAAATTTTCCAAATTACAAATAAGCCTAAAACTATATCAAATTCTAAAAGAATTTTACCCAAGCCCTAAATCAAATTTAGGGCTCGCGTTTCGGGCCTTGTCGGCCACCCCTGCCGGCACCACGCTACGACCCGTGAAGAGCCGAAGCTGCCGGCAGCAGTGGCCCGCCGGAAGACTGGCCAAATTGACCAGAATCGGGCCCGATATGTTGCAGATCTTCGGCCAAAATGTCGATCGTCGCCACACTATCACAGCCCGTCCGCCGTGAGAGAATACTGCCTGCCCAGCAGGCCAACGTGCCGTCCACCGGAGATTTCAAGGTCGTCGCCCAACGGAGTGCAGCAATCGGCAGTTTGCGTACGGCGGTCAAGTCCAGGTACGTTTTCGGTTTTTCCAGATTTTGCAATTTCGTTTTTTTAATAATTTAATGAAAATCAAATTAAAAACAAAAACTTTAATCAAATTAAAATTTCTATTAACGATTTTAATCAAATTAAAATCACTAAACAACAATTCAACCCATGATTATATTATAATATATTATAAACATAATTGTTAACAGTCCCGGGCTCTAATACCACTGTTGGAATTTGTAGAGACGAATACCATGCTCGTTCGTGCAGTTCGTACAGCGCAAGTTTTAAAATTTTATTAGATCCAACAGATCTATACTGTGAACGAATATATTTATACGATAAATCAATGAGAGAAATGCATGAAACTCTTACAGTAAATCCAACTTCATGTACTGCGTAAGAAAGTTAGGAAATCTCACGAAAACTGGAGAAATCTCAATCTCAAAATTAGTATTTATGTTATCTAAGAAATCTCTTTGTCTCTCTGTTTTTCATTGTTTTCAACTTATGACTTTATGTTATATTTATAATAGGTACATAAAAGAACCCTAATCCTATTGACTTGTTCAAGACATGGACCCAAAACAATTTTAGGCAAAATACCTTTATTATTATAACATTGATAATTAAATCCAAATCCAATTTAATTTAATTAAATAATTTCTATCGAATAGAAATTAACATCATAATTATTAACAATTAAATATTATAATTCTAAATTGAATATTTAATACTTTCTTGATACACTCTTAAATCGGAAAACTAATAGCATATAGTGTAACTCTATATGCCTTTATATATGACATCAATCCAATGATGATTCAAACAAAACTGCTAGACGGTTTAGCTGGACGAACTCAATATATAAAGAACATTAGCTTAAACTCAGCGAATTATAACATTTATACAAAGCTTTGGTGAAATTCCTTTCATTCCGAATCACTCGATTAAGTTTAAGATTTATTCAAGTGTCTATCCAAATGGCTTAATCAATTTATCTCATATTTATTAGTCAACAACTACACAATACTTCAATTACTATATTGAATATGTCTCTTGCATTGGACAATGACTTTAGTCGACCTAATATATAGATTATGAGTGATCTCTCTCGAAATTCCAATCGAGGAATGAATTCTTTCTTGGCTCAACTACCACCTTCATTTACATCATGAAGCACCCAACACAGGTCGTATCTACCCGAAAGGAGTGCAAGCATTGGTCATGGTCAAAGTACATCACTCAGAAAACAAGGTGCGTATTGACCTCAAGTCAAAGGATTATCACACGCTTTATACACTGATAAGTTTATAGACATACAATAAAGAGTAAATTCCATTTTTAGTACCCAAAATATGCCTAAATTTCAGGATCAGTACCCCACGTTTCAAAAGTATTAATATCGCTACCCCGAGTTACATTTTTCCTCAAATTTGGTACCCAGCGTTGACCAGCCGTTAAAAACTAACGGAACCAACACACTTTGGATGGAAAATGCTGAGGTGCAGGACCAAAATGCCCAAAATGCCCCGTTCACCTCCATCACAAAACCCTTCCTCGAATCTCTCTTCATGGAGCAAGACCAAAATGCCCAAACTGGCGCTGCTCTGTGCCTGGTTGCGACAATCGAAGGATCGAGGTCTCTAGATGCGGTGAGCTTGAGGAGATTGCTCCCGAGGCTTGAGAAATTGGCGAAATGCGATGGGCGGTCGGGGGCAATCCCGCCTCTGGTGGACCTCCTGGAGGGCGGAGGGCTCCGGGGGAAGGCGGAGATGGAGGAGATGGCGGTCCACTTCTGGTGCATCCTCATTGTTTTTCTTGTTTTGATTAAATATCATTTATTATATTATTTATTAATAGTATTTTATTTCTCTAATTAATAAAATAGTAAATTATTAATAAATATTCCACCTCAGCATTTTCCATCCAAAGTTTGTTGGTTCCGTTAGTTTTTAACGGCTGGTCAACGCTGGGTACCAAATTTGAGAGAAAAATATAACTCGGGGTACTGATATTGATACTTTTGAAACGTGGGGTACTGATCCTGAGATTTAGGCATAATTTGGGTACTAAAAGTGGAATTTACCCTACAATAAATAACTTATCAGTAGGTTTATCAATACTATCCAAAGTATCCATGTGTACGAATAACTATTATTCGCAGTCGCGAAACTTATTACATTCTCTAAAATGTGATGCAGACCACATGCCGACATATATTATATTATCAATATCTCAATCTTGATAATCATTATTCGTGGCTATTTTAAGAGTAATATTTTATCAATGACATCTCAAAATATCAATGACAACATTAACTCTACGGGAACATTTACAAGAATAATAACAAACAATCAAAATAATAATTCAATAAATGCAATGCCTTATATATTACGATATATATTATAATTGTGATCAACAATAATGTCTTTAAATCTGATTGTCTCTAACCATCGCCATGGTCATCATCATCACCACTGCCATCGCAGCAACATGCGCACCGCCTCTTACCCGAGCCATCCTCTTAATATCTTAACCGGTCTTCTAAAAGAGATGGGGTAAACAAAGCAAAAGGCTAACAAGGAACAACTAAAAACGTGTATGTATTTCCTGCTGTGTGTTTGTGAGATATTAATGCAACTACTAATGGAGTCCAATTTATAGCCAGGTGAAACGATCATGCTGGGACCCACCTATCATTTCAGTTTCTATTAAAAATACTAGAGAAGCAAAGGCTGTGCAATGCACAGCCTCGGCCCAATGAGAGTTTGAGCCTTGTTGAATAACGATTAAATAGTCTATCAACAATTATAATAATAATATAAATACACATTTAATATAATGTCGTAATTGCTATTTTGTACATGATAACAAATTTTACAAGTGAAAGTTGTGTACGTAGAAATAAAGTAGAGGAAATTACGGTAGAACAAAATTAGGGTTATCACAAGAATATAATGCCAAATACATCATCACTACCGTTAGACTCAAAAATCATACTCCTACATATATTTATACTTGCTTTGGAGTACTTGTTGTCAACGTAATAACCTTTTTTGTCCTTGGAGTTCACCAAGAGTAAGGAAAGAAGAGTAAATAGCTTGTATAAATGCATATTTTCATAAACAAAAATCCAATAAAAAACTACACATAGAACATATAACAGAGCACTCCTTTCGTAAAAAAAAATATAAAAATCATTAGTTTTACCACTAAGTAGTCCAACTCTTACTATACGACAACTCAACTTTCCTAACCTCATTACTCTACTTATCAGAAGAAAAAAGATCCCAAGCTCCTAAAATTACGTCTGTCACAATATTTTTATCAATCATCATTTTCAAATAGGATCGAACAAATTAATTAGATAAAACTAAATCCTCATCAACATGATAAGCTTTTTTGTTCCCAATTTTGTCAGCGCCACAACAATAGTATTTTTAAAGAGTCTAAACACCTTGGCACATGTCGCACCTGGGGGACGATACTCTTTAAGAATAGAGAAGGTAGTTTTTCAAAGTAACCCTTGTATTGTCATTTGTGTTAATTGTATATATGTATATTATGAAATGATCATACCCCAAGAATTATTGATTTTAAACCCAACCCATTCACTAACCCGGGCTGCCCTCCAGGTTACTGGTTCTATTGAGAATGCATAAATGCTCTGAACCAAATAAAATTGACATTGTTAGTTCAGCTGGTAACAAAATATGCTAGTACTTTTTTCCTAAGAGCTCATTGATATGAATTTGCTAGTGGTGTGTATCTAATCACCTAATATTCTTATAAGGATAATGGACTTTAGGACACCTTAATCAAAATTTGAATTTGAATGCTGATATAAATCGAAAGATGCAATTCTCTTACAAAATTGAGGTTTCATAGTCATACCTACATATCGAATATCTGGCTTCCAATAAATTCCGTCAACATAATACATATCATACCATGTTTAACGGTTTCATCCATGTTATTACATCATAAATCTCAATTAGCACTAAATTAACCAAAATGTGCACAAGCAAAAGAATTATTGAGATAGACATGTATAAAATTAAACCTCTTAAAGGAATGTTAAACAATTAACTCCAAGTAATCACCTACAATATCTAGCATAAACTATTCTGCAAAACCTATAGAGCTATCATGCTTTGTTTTCCCTTCTCCTACATATAACTAACCCAAAACTCAAAACAAACGACTGAAACAGTAATTATTAAGTTGGAAAAAATATTCACCCTCATTTCTTCTAAAAAAAATATCGTCATTTATTACAAAATGAACCAGTAATCAAACATAATCTAGAAAAGCATTACATTTCAAACCCTAAACAATGCTAAGAATTGTGCGGTGCCTTTGCAGAACTCGCGCTCTATTGATTAAATTACAAACATCACACGAAATAAACACAATTTATTTTTAAGAACTACACACAACCCATGCACCAATATTTTCTTCAAACAAATATAAAAAAAAAATTGAAAAACAGAGAAAAGAAATGCAAAACCTAATACCTTTGCCTCTACTTCTACCACCCAAATAGCAGAAACCAACAATTAGGTTATCCAGTTACCATACACCTCTAAGTGCTATCTTTTCTTCAATTTTTTCTTCCCTCTTAAATTCGAGATATTTCAAACCTGAAGAGCTTGCTTTCTTCAACACTTGCTAAAAAAAATCCATTGAATGTGGAATCTGGATTTTCGTCAAAATTGACCCGGAGTGCATCAAACAGAGAAGAAAAAAAACGATTGATTTTGGGTATCAAATTTGATAGTGCAGATTCATAAATAGATTAAAACGTATCAATTTTGATAGTGCAGATTCATAGATAGATTAAAACATAAACATCGCAGATTAATATCAACGTAAAAGGCTAAAAAGAACAGATTCATATGATGTTGCACATTCATAAGTAAATTAAAACACGGATAGCGCAAATTCATAAGAATCAAAACATAAATTCATTTTAATTTAACATAGAAAACCCTAATTGGAAGGAAAAATAATAAATGGGAAAATGTAAAAAAAAATACCAAACAATCATAACAGAGATTTTACCTAACATAGAAAATCCTAATTGGAAGGAAGAATAATAAATGGGAAAATGTAAAAAAAAAAATTACCAAACAATCATCACTGAGATATTCCCAAACTACATCCCTCAGCCATGAATCCACTAAATATGCAAAAAAAAAAAAAAAGGATTATATCTAAAACTTGCAAACGATTTCAATGACCCAACAAATGAACAGGTCCAAAATAGGAAAATGAGTTAAGAGTACCTGAATTTTAAACATTAGTTGATTAGTGTTTTCGTTGAAGTCGAGAATGGATTAAGTATGCGAACCATCTCCTCCAGATCCTTTTTCCCATCTATCACATTTCTTAACACGCAGTCAATGGTAGTTGTATCAAAAGTAGAGTTGAATAGGCAAAGCAACCGCATCGCCTTCGATCCACCTATTATTTATTAAAGTGTATCATGTAATTTTAATTATATAATTTATTTAATTTCTTATTGAGGTTATTAATTACCATACTTACTCAATGTTCTTGTAGCATGGATTTGAATTTGATCGCTCGCAAGATTTAGCAATATGTAATTGCTCCAATGAGAAATCTAGAGCAATAACCTGTGAAATTTCCACACAAACAAATAATAATAATAATAATAATAAGACAATCTATAATCTTATATTCTTACGATCTGAACTTAATATTTTTTTTGTCCTGCGCACTTGCAAATTTCATATGGATGACTAAGAGAAGAAAACCAACGAAAATGGAAGTGTTACAATGCAAAATTTGGTAACAATATGAACGAAAAATGTCAAATTAAAGCTTAGCAGCTCAAATTAGTATAGTGAATATAATTACAAAACATCATTTATAAACTTGAAATTCCAAAAAAAACTTAAACCTACAATATCAAATCAAAGGTAAAAGAAGAAAATATTCTTACCCACACCAAGAAATAGCCCGTCTCTTTCATATTCTATGCAAGCCAGGCTAAACACATCATTCAACTGATTATCAAACAAAACCCATTATTAGAAACCCAAAACCCATTTATTTAAATAAAAAAGAAAAGATTAAAGAGCATAACCAAGTGCGCACTTTATCATTAGACATCATTCAACTGATTTTCAAACAAAGCCCATTATTAGAAACCCAAAACCCATTTATTTAAATGAAAAAGAAAAGATCAAAGAGCATAACCAAGTGCGCACTTTATCATAGACAGGTGCAATGCGGTTAAAAAGCTCCGCTCAACTACGCCATCATGGCTCGTGGGATGTGGTTCCGATCGGCATCAAAGAATCGTTGAAATTCGWWTATATATATATATATATATATATATATATATATATATATATATATATATATATATATATATATATATATATATATCCTATATATCAATGCAAAATCCTCATATCCTATGTGTCTGCTTCTCATGCTTCGTTAGCTTTGGAAAAAAATTTGGTGCTTCGGTGTCATTCGAGCCTAATATTAACCTAATTTAGTATTTTTCCTTTTTATATATTTACCTACTTTCTCAATTTTAAAATCATACTAAAATTGATTAACACGATATTAATGCTTCTTCATTAAATATTAATTATATATAATAATTCTCTAAAACATTTCGGAATATTATCTAAACTAATATACTAATCGGTTTCCTATGTATATAATCGGTATTATTTACATGTTTTCAATTATTGAAATAATAGATTTTGTTTTATTATGTATACAATCACTTATTAGTAGATGTATCTTGAAAGCATATGTATCTTTAGGAAATTGATTTCATAAACCGATTTTTTTGGATTATAAAGTCAACCATAACAGATTTTAATTTCCATGTCAATTCGAAGATCTTTTAATGATAGAAAAATAAATATATATTAGAAATTATAAAGTGAAAATTATGGAAGGTAGATATTTGGTTTCTTTTTGTCATCATTACGTATCCACAAATGAATCGAGGGTGGTTATTATTCCAATTAAAATACCTCAATTAATTTTATTTAAATTAATTGATATTAAACTAATCCGAATAAATTATGGATCTTATGAATTATCACAATTATATGGATTTATACCAAGTACTTATGAAAATAATTAATTACGAATTTACGTTGGTTGACTATAATCTACAACATTTTATTTTGACAAAAATCACGTGTTACATACATGTCTTTGTTATTAGTTATTCGTATGGCAACTCCAATATATAATTAATGATATTTCTTATATATCTTTATATATAATCTATATAAACTGTATATATAAAGATTTAATGGTATTGGGAACAACAAACTTCTATATTCATAAATTGCCGAAAAAATGGATTTCGTTGAAAGTAATGGATCTTATGAATTATTTCTATTATATGGCAGAAAAGAATGACCTGTTTTTTTGGAAATTATTCTTAAACTCAACATTTTGAAATAATTAATTATGTTTAATTATGACAATATTTGATTTTAAGAATTATCACTAATAGGTTTCCCATATACATTTTAAATAAGTTTCCTGTGTATTATACTTTTTTTCGAAATAATAACATATCAGATTTTGTGAAGATTTTTCTTATTTATAACAGATACTTAAAACCTTCACCAGTAAATCAATTTGTTTTACTTATATATGACATTTCATTATTATAGTCTTTTAACCGACTATGTAGCAAAGAAGGAAGTGTGTTTCTGTGATTCTAAATAACTATTTTAAAGTATCCTTACATAGACAACTTTTCTTAGTCAAATACAATATGGCGGATTATAATTCAAAAAGTAATCGTGCACTACGAAAAAATCAGTTGCAAAAAAAAAATAAAAAAATGGCAGAATGGGAAAACTTAAATTTCTTTTATGTTTATGCTTAGAAAATAATAAATATTATATTTCTAATAATATTTTCGTAATAATATGTATTGTGTTTAACACATTTATTTTTTGATGATTGATTTATGTTAACTGTAAATCACATTTCAAGTCAATCTCATGCTTTCATTGACGAATCAATATCGAATGGTAATATTTTATAAATCAATTTAAGAAAATGCTTGATATTTATATATATCATACTGCATAATTATGAAACTATAATATAAAAATTATTTTTTTGTTCATAAATGTTAATTGTTTTGTTTTCATTAGTTTATTATAACATTAAAATATTCCGGTTATGTTGATTCGAAATATGGATCAAGCTTTTGGATTATGCAATGGTACAAGGTTGGTCGTTACACAACTCGGAGAACGCATTATTGAGGCAAATTCTTTCAGGAACTAATATTGGAATGAAGGTCTATATTCCACGTATGGCGTTGAGTCCATCGGATAGCAGGGTGCCCTTTAAACTTCAGAGGAGACAATTTCCACTCATCGTCTGTTTTGCAATGACTATAAACAAGAGTAAAGGTCAAACTCTATTCAATGTTGGTTTGTACTTACCAAGACCTGTTTTTAGCCATGGCCAGCTCTATGTCGCCATCTCTCGAGTAAAGAGTCGTAAAGGATTAAAAACCTTATGATATGATGACGATGGTAACATTGTTAGTAAGACATCAAATGTTGTTTACAAAGAAATTTTTCAAAATTTCAAGTAAACATTTTCTTTATTGCAAGAACAATTCAATTTACAGTATTTATATATTTTTTTTCAATTTAATTTTATTATGTATTATTTCGTCCTGCCCGCGTAATACGCGGGTGTCTACACTAGTATATATATATATATATATCCTATATATTAATGCAAAATTCTCATATCTTATGTGTCTGCTTCTCATGCTTCGTTAGCTTTGGAAAAAAATTTGGTGCTTCGGTGTCATCCGAGCCTAATATTAACCTAATTTAGTATTTCTCCTTTTTATATATTTACCTACTTTAATACTTTCCTAATATTATATTTTGCCCAATTCAATAATTTTCTTTTATTACATCTTACCTATTATAATACTTTCTTTAACATATTCTGTCCAATTCAATATCTTACTTTTATTCTTCTAATATAAAAATATAAAAAAATTATATCTAATTAGAAAAAACATATATAAGTTGAATTAATTTTTATTTACAATAAAAGTTGAAATAATTTTCTTATAATTATAAATATTTATATAAGAAAAATATGAATTATATAAAGTTATTACAAAATGAAAATAAATATAAAATTATAAATTTAAAATTTTTTATCTAATCCCAATATAATAAATTGAAGATAATATTAAAAATATATATGCAAAACTATTGTTACACCAAACAAAAAACAAAAACAAAAACGAAAACGAAGTGAAATAAAAAAGATAACGTAATACTAATACTAATACTAATACTAATAATAAATTATTATGCCTAGAAAAATAAATATTAAATATATTCTAAATCTTTTTATCTAATTCAAATATAATGCAATGATACAAATATATTATATATCTGCACGAACAAATTAGTATTTTACGCAGAATTTTTTTTAAATAATATTAAATATACTACAAGTTAGATGCACGACATTTTTTCAATAGAATTATCGGTGTCTTATAAATTTAATATTTTATATCACATATTCACATGTAACACGCGGGTGTTGTATATTTTACATTTATATTCTAAATTTTTTTATCTAATTCAAATATAATGCACTGATACATATATATTATATGATTTGTACATATTTGTATGTGATTTTCGTGTGTTTTTGCATCGTATGTTGTGTGCTTTTATGTGTTTTAAGTTTATCTTTTTATCGTTTTTCTTCCTTTTTTATGTTTTTCGTTCTTATGGTGTTTAATGTGTCTTTACTTTATTTTGTATGAAATAAATCTAACTTTGTTCAATGTTAATATCTCAACTCAAAACGAGGAAAACGGGACGAGCGACGAGCCGAAGCAATGCAGGTGCGTCGACCGACGCACTGTCGACGCTACGCCCGCGTCGACTGACGCACCGTTTACGCACCATCGACTCAAAGGTTCTGAAGCGTCGATCCTAGGCCCGTCAGTTGACGCACCGTCGACGCAAAGGTTCTGAAACGTCGATCCTAGGCCCGTCAGTCGACGCACTGCCTGTCGACGCATGCAGCCTGGCTCACGTCGACTGACGCACCGTCGACGCAAAGGTACTGAAGCGTCGATCCGGCCTGTCAGTCGACGCTCTGCCTGGTCGACGCATGCACCTGGCTCGCGTCGACTGACACCGGCGAAATTTTCCATTTGCAGACCAGACTTCGAGGGGGCAAGGTCCAGAACACTTAGAAATATATTTCCCTTTCCCTTTTCCATCATATTTGAAGATTTTGTTCGAAGATTGCAACGGAGGCTCATTTCTACGTTCACCGTCGTTACTTGTCATCGTTTGACGCTGAAGTTCGATAGTTTGCTGCAGATTTTCATGAACTATAAATAGTAATTTCCTGCTTTCTGTAATTTTGCTTTGGATTTAGTTTTCTTAAGTTGTACGTTTCACTATCAGTATGTTAGTTCGACTATGTTATTTTAGTAATTCAAATGCTTTCGACTTGCTAGTTGATATTGATGCTTCTCGTTTTTACTTATCTGAATTTTCATGTTTCTACTTAGGTTTAATTAGTTAATTAGGTTTTTAATAATTGCATGCTCGTTTTTAAATTCGTAGTTTTAGAACTCTTTCAACAAAGAAATGGATCGTGTGTTTAATTATAAGAATTATGAACAAACATCTACCGACGCCGATTGCAATTCCTCGTGATTCGACTCGGATCAACTTATCGCATACAACAGCTCCGTTCTCTTGCGGACGAGCTTTTCATTAATTTTAAACGCGAAAAAGTTCGATTCAAAATTTGGCGCCGTTGCCGGGGAATTGACAAAGGCTGTCCAAAAATATTTGTTCGTATATGTGTAGTTTAGTTTGTTTAAATCTGTGTTATTGTGTCTCGACTGTTTTAATTTGTTTTTTAGTGAATGCAAGGACGTAGGTCCTTGGATGGAGAAATATTACCTTTAGTCGACAACATCCAACGGGTGAATCGAGCAAGATTGACGTCAATAGCTGAATCATCAATGGCTTCATCCGGAACAAATACGTCGGAACCAATCCAACCGGAAACTCGTGATGAACAAAATATACCCAATCCACCACCGTTTAATCAAGATCAATTCAATCATCACGTCAACAATCAAGGCATGCAACTGAATCAACAACAGATGCCTTATTTCTTTCATCAACAACAGTTCAACCAACAACAACAATTTCATCCTCGAGGACCGTATGTTCCATTTAATCGGCCGTTTCATCAACATGAGCCTCAACCGGTTCGTATGCGTGAATTTGCTCGGCCCGTGATTGGCCCATCTACATCATGCATTCGTCTAGGCCCAGCGGCCCGAGATTATGAGCTTAAGGCAATTCATTTCAACCTTTTGCCTTCCTTCTACGAGCGTTTACACGAAGATCCGATAACCTTCATTCGGAAATTTTACTCGATTATCCAAACATTTCCGTTGCAAGGACTTAATGAAGATCAGTTGAAGATGAGATGTTTCCCGTATACGTTGAAGGATAAGGCGGAAACCTGATTTTTGTCGTTGGAGCCCGATTCTCTTACAAATTGGGACATGGTGTATGATCGCTTCATGGGAAAATATTTTTCAAATCAAACGACGTCTCAACTCCGAGTAAAGATAGCGTCATTCAACCAGATAGAAAATGAAACATTCCACGAAGCTTGGGAACGTTTTAAAGAATTGTTGACACAATGCCCACATCATCATTATCCACTCGAGCTCGTTAATCAATTCTTTTATGATGGGCTTATTCTTACATTTCAGTATATG
>BMAC01000328.1:535371-545590 GCA_014905375.1 Phtheirospermum japonicum | reverse complement strand
CTAAGTGTGGGGGAGTTGATTTGTACATATTTGTATGTGATTTTCGTGTGTTTTTGCATCGTATGTTGTGTGCTTTTATGTGTTTTAAGTTTATCTTTTTATCGATTTTCTTCCTTTTTTATGTTTTTCGTTCTTATGGTGTTTAATGTGTTTTTACTTTATTTTGTATGAAATAAATCTAACTTTGTTCAATGTTAATATCTCAGCTCAAAACGAGGAAAACGGGACGAGCGACGAGCCGAAGCAATGCAGGTGCGCCGTCGACGCTACGCCCGCGTCGACTGACGCACCGTCGACGCAAAGGTTCTGAAGCGTCGATCCTAGGCCCATCAGTCGACGCACTGCCTGTCGACGCGTGCAGCCTGGATCGCGTCGACTGATGCACCGTCGACGCTCCGTCGACGCAAAGGTTATGAAGCGTCGGTCCGAGGCCCGTCAGTCGACGCTCTGCCTGGTCGACGCATGCACCTGGCTCGCGTCGACTGACGCACCGTCGACGCTCCGGCGGTTGAGCGATTATTTTTGAAGAATTCTATAAAAACCGGCGGAATTTTCCATTTGCAGACCAGACTTCGAGGGGGCAAGGTCCAGAACACTTAGAAATATATTCCCCTTTCCCTTTTCCATCATATTTGAAAATTTCGTTCGAAGATTGCAACGGAGGCTCATTTCTACGTTCACCGTCGTTACTTGTCATCGTTTGACGCTGAAGTTCGATCGTTTGCTGCAGATTTTCATGAACTATAAGTAGTAATTTCCTACTTTCTGTAATTTTGCTTTGGATTTAGTTTTTTTAAGTTGTACGTTTCACTATTAGTATGTTAGTTCGACTATGTTATTTTAGTAGTTCAAATGCTTTCGACTTGCTAGTTGATATTGATGCTTTTCGTTTTTACTTATCTGAATTTTCATGTTTCTAATTAGGTTTAATTAGTTAATTAGGTTTTTAATAATTGCATGCTCGTTTTTAAATTCGTAGTTGTAGAACTCTTTCAACAAAGAAATGGATCGTGTGTTTAATTATAAAAATTGTGAACAAACATCTATCGGCACCGATTGCAATTCCTCGTGATTCGACGCGGATCAACTTATCGCATACAACAGCTCCGTTCTCTTGCGGACGAGCTTTTCATTAATTTTAAACGCGAAAAAGTTCGATTCATTATATATCTGCACGAACAAATTTGTATCTTATGCAGAAAATAAAGAAATTAAAATAACATTACATATACTACAAATTAGATGCACGATATTTTTTCAATAGAATTATACGTGTCTTATAAATTTAATATTTTATATCACATATTCACATGTAACACGCGGGTGTTGTATATTTTACATTTATATTCTAAATATTTTTATCTAATTCAAATATAATGCATTGATACATATATATTTTATATATGCACGAAAAAATTAGTATCTTACGCAGAAAAAAAAAAGAAATTAAAATAATATTACATATACTACAAGTTAGATGCACGACATTTTATCAATAGAATTATCAGTGTCTTATAAATTTAATATTTTATATCACATATTCACATGTAACACGCGNTATACTACAAGTTAGATGCACGACATTTTATCAATAGAATTATCAGTGTCTTATAAATTTAATATTTTATATCACATATTCACATGTAACACGCGGGTGTTGTATATTATAGAATTATCAGTGTCTTATAAATTTAATATTTTATATCACATATTCACATGTAACACGCGGGTGTTGTATATTTTATATTTTTTCAAACTCAATTTTATGCGGGTTTTCCCATTATTTTTAAATATTGATTAGACATCGATACAATGCGACACGAGTTGAGAGTATGACATCCGTTTATGTTTTCAAAGTATATAAGTAATATTAACGAATTTAATGTAAACATTAAAATATAAAATAACGTAATAATAGTTAATAAGTAGAGATTAGGCGCGGGTTTAGAATGTGACTTCTTTTGAATTTTTATAAATATGTAAATAAATTATTAACGAATTGAATCTAAGCATGAAAATAAAAATTTAATAATTATAATAATTAATAAATAAATTAAACATCTACAAGGCAAGAGTTGATAATACATCATTTGAATTTCTCATTTTACATAAAAATTTGTAATTATCGCAAGTATTTTTTATATTTATCTTTTGATAAACCCCGTGTAATACACGGGTATTAAACTAGTATATATATATCCCCTATATATTAATGTAAAATCCTCCTATCCTATGTGTCTGCTTCCCATGTTTCGTTAGCTTTGGAAAAAAATTTGGTACTTCGGTGTCATTCGAGCCTAATATTAACCTAATTTAGTATTTTTCCTTTTTATATATTTACCTACTTTAATACTTTCCTAATATTATATTTTGACTAATTCAATATCTTTCTTTTATTACATCTTACCTACTATAATATTTTATTTAACATATTTTGTCCAATTCAATATCTTACTTTTATTCTTCTAATATAAGAATATAAAAAATTTATACCTAATTAGAAAAAATCTATATAAGTTGAATTAATTTTTATTTACAATAAAAGTTGAAATAATTTTATTATAATTCTAAATATTTACTTAAGAAAAAATATGAGTTATATAAAGTTATTACAAAGGGAAATAAATATAAAAATATAAACTTAAATTTTTTTTATCTAATCCCAATATAATAAATTAAAAATAATATGAAAAATATATATGAAAAACTATTGTTACACCAAACAAAAAATAAAAACAAAGTGAAACAAAAAAGATAACATAACATAATACTAATTCTAATACTAATACTAATAATAAATTATTATGACTAGAAAAATAAATATTAAATATATTCTAAATCTCTTTATCTAATTCAAATATATGCATTGATACATATACTATATATCTGCATGAACAAATTAGTATCTTATGCACAAAAAAAAAATTTAAAATAATATTACGTATACTACAAGTTAGATGCACGACATTTTCTTAATAAAATTATCAGTGTTTTATAAATTTTACTTTTTAATTTAACATATTCACATGTAACACGTGGGTGTTGTATATTTTATATTTTCTCAAACTCAAAATTTTATACAGGTTTCCCCGTCAAGTTTAAGGTATTTTGATATGCTTTACAATTAATTTCGTGACTTAATCTAAAAAAAATATTTGAAAATTCCTTATTCTGAGAATCAGTCTTACTGTGATTAGAACAAATAATGTTCTTGATATATCACAACTAATTTCGTGACTCACAGTAAAAAACTTGCAAAATTCTTAATTATGAAAACCAGTTTTACTGTAATTAGAACAAGTAATGTTTTGATTTGTGTGTAAGAATTATTTATTGTGAAAACAAAACAAAGAATGTTACGATTTGTATGTACCATTTTCAATATTATTCTTTTGGTATTTTTAATGAATATTACTCTTTTCAAAACCCGCATAATATGCGTGTGTCTGCTTCGCATGCTTCGTTTGGCAATAAAAAGTTCTGGTGTTTTGATTGCTTAGGTTTCATTCTAGCCTAATATCTACTTAATTTAAAATTCTCCTTTTATTGTATCTCACCTAATTTAATCTTTTTATTTTATTATATTTTTTCAATTTAAAATTTTTCTTTTATTCTCTTAATATAAAAATACAAATAAGTCATATAAAATTAGAAGAAAATATCTAAGTTAGTTATTTTAATTAAAAGATAAATACATAAGATATAATTTTAATTAAAAAATTATTATGAAATTATTAAATAAGTAGTATAATAAATATTAATATAATTTTAATTTTATAATTTTAAATATTCTATATAGGTAAATTAAGATTTAGTGTATGTTTGGTAAGCATAATAAGCTAGCTTCTGTCTTATTTTGAGGACTTATAAGCTCTCTGTATTTAAATAAATCTTGTTTGATTGCATGAGCTTATTTAAAAAGTCTGAGCTTATCTCAGATGCTACTATTACAAGCTTTCAAATAAGCTCATGGAGCTTTTTGATTTTATTCCTATTTTAACCTTTTTATTTTTTTAAAAAATTACACTATTATTTTGCTAGGTATTATTATTTTTTTTAATTTCACCACTTTATTAATTGTTAGATAAATATCTAAAAATTATTTTAGTATTGTGAAATTATTATTATTATTATTAATTAGATAAATATCTAGAGTTATTTTAGTATTGTGCAATAATAATAATAATAATAATTAGCTTGATTATAAACTGGTGTATAAAGGAAATTAAAAAAAATCATCTCCCCAATCTGTTAAATAAAGTATTGTGCAATTATTGAAAATTATAATAATAGTAATAATAATTATTATTAATTAGATAAATTTCTAGAGTTATTTTAGTATTGTGCAAGATAATAATAATAATAATAATAATAATAATAATAATAATATTATTATTATTATTATTATTATTATTATCTTGATTATAAATTGGTGTATAAAGGAAATTAAAAAAAATCCTCTCCTCAATCTGTTAAAAAGTATTGTGCAATTATTGAAAATTATATATATATATATATAACGAAATTGGTAATAGAAACAATAATAATTAAATTTAATATCCTAATATTATATGAAAATAAATATAAAAAAATAAGTATTAACACTATTATTTTAAGCATGTACTTTTGTATACTTTTGTATTTTTGAGCCAACTTATCAGTTAAATTTGCCAAACACTTTTTATTTAGATCAGTTAGCTTTTCAGCTATCAGTAATCAGCTCTCAAATAACTTATCAGTCATCAGCTACCTCTTCAGCTATCAGCTAGCTTATGAACTTTGTCCGCCAAACATACCCTTATTTGAAATAATCTAAGTATGTAACTGAATATTGGTAATGAATTCAATATAATATAAAAACATAAAATTATATAATAATAATAATAATAATAATAATAATATTATTATTATTATTATTAAATATTGATTAGACATCGGTACAATGCAACACGAGTTGAGAGTATGACATCCGTTTAGGTTTCAAAGTATGTAAGTAATATTATTAACGAATTTAATCTAAACATTAAAATACAAAATAATGTAATAATAATTAATAAGTAGAGACTAGGCACGAGTGTAGAATGTGGCTTCTTTTGAATTTTTATAAGTATGTAGATAAAATTATTAACGAATTAAATCTAAACATGAAAATAAAATTTTAATAATTATAATAATTAATAAATAAATTAGACATGTACAAGGCAAGGATTGAGAATACACCATTTGAATTTCTTATTTTACATAAAAGTTTGTAATTATCGCAAATATTTTTTATATTTATTTTTTAATAAACCCCGTGTAATACATGGATATTAAACTAGTGTGTATATATATAAAACACATTTAGAATGAAAAGAAAGTGCGTAAAAACAGATCAAAGGTGACCATATGGATGTTCTTAATCCATTGGTGTCCTCGCAGCTTTAAAAGATAACAATGCCACGCCATAAAATGAAAAAATAAATTACAAATCATGTTTTTTCCATAATTTTTAAATTTTGAAATTATATAAAAAGTGAAATTATATAAAAAGGAACAAAATAAACTCAAAACTATACCACATTGGAAACGGAATGAGCAGCGTCACAATGCTACATGAGAGATATCCCGTAACTGCTTTTCCGGCGGCCAATCCGTTATCCGCTACAAACCCCACAACATGTTAGAAGCTCCAATTATTAGAGTTCCATTGACGAAGAAATTTTTTATGATAAATCATGAAAAATGCAAGACAAGCAAGATGGTAAAACCTATCACCTTCAACTAATAAAGTTACGAGACACATCTGCAATAAAAATAAAATAAAAAAAAATGAGAAAATGAAAAAAGGTACGTGCAACACATCCCGACTATACTAAAATGTATGTACAAAAAAACACCACCGATGCATTGGTTATTTTTTAAAAAGTAAACAAAAATAAATAAAAAAAGCAGATTTAAATTTACAAAAAAACAAAAAAAAAAACATGAGGTTTGATTCCATCTTATACATGCCCATTCATAATTTGAAAAAAAATCAAATCAAAAAATCCCCCCTACATTCATAAGAATATGACAACCACCTCTTTAAACTCGGGGGATGGGGGGAATAAAAAAAATTTTAAACGAAAAAAAAAAGAGAAAAGGAAAAAAAAAAAGTACGTGCAACACATCCCAACTATATTAAAATATAGAGATATGTAAAAAAACAACCCGAGGCATTGGTTATTTTTTTAAAAAGTAAACAAGAAAAAAATACAAAAGCAAATTTAAATTTACAAAAAAAGAAGAAAAAAAATTCCAAGAAGTTTAATTCCATATTATATATGCCCATTCATAACTTTTTTTTAAAAAAAAAATCAAATCAAATCCTCCTACATTCATAAGAATATGACAGCCACCTCTTTAATATCTGCAATTTTTCCGTCTACCATTTACATCATCTATTGAGAAATGTGATTTTAAAAACGACAATGATGGGAGTACTTAAAAAAAAAAAAAAGTTTTCTTACCCCACTATGAATTGGGTGCGTGTGGATGAATACCATCATCAACCATCACTTCCATCAAATATTTCTTGGGAAAGGAAAAGAAATTAAATGTGGTGAAGACATACCTTAGCCCTGCTCATGCAAAAGCTGATCATTTTTTCGTGTAACACAAGGGGGAGCACGGATTCAAAATTCATGGAACCAGAATTGTGAAATAAGCAAAATATATAGAATTAAAATCACGACTTCAAAAGTTTCAGGACTATTTTGCATTTTACCTGATTTATACAAAATGCACATGGGCACACGTGACACGACACCTTCTCCAGGTAAACTTGAGATCAATTTATAATAATTATAATGTAAAATAAATTAGATTTTAAAATAGAAAATTGTGAAAATTAGCTAGCTACCCAGAGCCCCCAAAGTACCACAATTAGCTTATTCAAACTTCCATAACTATCCTTTTATAAAATTGCCATAAATATTATCGTTATTTAAAAAAAGAAAGAAATTTATTATTATTATTTCTTTTTTTTTTAAGTTTAAATAGCGATAACATTTTTATTTCATTCATATTTGTTTAGCAGAATGTCTGAGCATTTCCACTATCACCCCCAAAAAATCAAACTTTGCCTACTTCAATTGTTAGATAATCATAGTCGGCGATAACACTGCTACCGTCGATTTCAAGCAACAAAAAAAGTACAAACACCTATAAATCCATAATTGCCTCTAACTATATCAAAACCAACTATAAACTTATGGTTCTTTTGTGAACATGCTATAAAAATCAATGTTTTGAAAATTGGCCTAGGCGATAGGCCAAGCCAATTTGCCGAAATCAATGGAAAAAATCACCTCGGCCAAAAACTCGGGTTAGACGGCAAAAAATCAGGCTAGAAGGCTTAGAATGCAACAAACCTTAATTAATTGCTAATTTTACAATCTTTGCTTGCGGCTCGAAACATTCTGCTCTTGTTTTTCTTGAGACGAAGGAGCTCTGTGGGGCCCAAGGTATATGTTCTCTTCTTTTCCAGCCTAACAAACCAATAAGATATATGTACTGGATCAATTTCATCCACATTATTTGAAAACTTGGGAATCATTTTTTTCCCTAGAAAAACACGCGCTAAATGCGTCAAGGTCGAAAAATTGCAGGTCTTATTAAAGTAAAGGCTATACTTTTATTACCTGAACTGTGACAGTTTAGAATCTTTCAATTTTGGATAATCGGTTTCGTTGTGGTCTGAGTCTTCGATTCCCAAGCTCGGAATTACAAATTCATCAGTCTAGCAAAACAATCGACAAAAATAAACATCGGGACACTCTTATGCATTCGAATAAAGACCAAAATCCACCACAATATACAACTTAAATGTGACAAAACTTACAGCTTGAAACAAGTTCAAACTAACCATCAAACGACAGGAAAACGATAGGGGGTGGGGGGCTGGGCTAGAAGGCTAGAATGCAAACTATAGTTTTTGATTAACTGCAAAGAATACCAAGCGAGGCGAATAAGCTCAAAACGAATAACACAACAACGTCAAAAAATATAATCAAATGAGCTCAAATAAGGTGATAATGCCCTACCTCATCAGCATGCCCCGCAAGATCTTGCTTCTACTTCCATGTTCAAATATACATGCCAGTCTAAAACTCTGATAATAAACCGATAAACAATAATTATTGAGAGCACATTATATTATATATCACTATAAAGTTTTACTTATAATGTCGAGCTTTGCTTCCACTCAAAAGCAGCCTACTGTCTGCGGACCAAATAAAGCAAAAGACGATTTTTAGATCCAAAGCCTTTAAATGGACAAATAATATGTACAAATAAAATAATTCACTGCCCTTATATGCATATTCTTAAAGAAGTGCTTAACGACTTCCAGGGGAAACTGTGTTTGAAAAAATTGATGAGTATTTTTTCAAACCAAACGCCAAAAAGCGATACTTTTTTTTTTGAGTTCGCATACTCGAAAGCTAATAAACCTTAAATCAAACCATTCATTGATCTAAAAGAAAAAAAAAACCCCAGTAATTATTACGTCCTGCGATCTGATAGTGACTTTGTGCGAGAGATAAAGAGAATACAAACTTGGAGTCCCGAAGCTTAGGAGCAGACTTTTTCTCTACGACGATCGAGATGGTGTCAAAGCCGCGAATACGACTACGTTTCCTTTTATGGACGGAGCTTCATACACCGAAACTTCTTCACGGTTCACAAACATAGCTTCCGCCACCACCTGCCCTACAACAACAACCCAAGGCAGCAACAGTGATTCAACCATTTATAGAATTGAACATGATTCAAGAAAAATGAAATTGACGTCATAATGGTCAAAAAGATTAGATTTTGGAACCTGCCTTGACGACATGGCGATTGGTGAGGATGATTCCACGGCTCTTGTCAACGATGAAGCCAGTGGCATAGGACGCACCGGCGAACTCGGTGTCGAAGGCGCGGCAGGCGATCGTCCGGAGGACGACGACAGCTGGGACCACCTTGTCGAGCGCCTTCTGCCAGTCCTCCGCAGTGGCGAGATTCTCCTTTAACGGCGGATCGATCTCCATGGATAGGTTCTCCTTCATGCTACATCGCCGTCTCCGATCCCAGCCTCTCCATTATAATCTCCCAACTCCTAACTCAAAAACCCTCATTATTCCAATTAATCTCTCTCACTTATTCGAAAATAAGTTTAGAGAGCAAAATTGACTACATATTACGTGAAAATGGAATTTGAGAACTGAAGTTCCGGCAACTGTGCCGGCGGATTCTAATGACTTTTACAGTCAATTTTAGGATCGGGAGTGATGTTGTGTGGTGAGAAGGCGACTGGGGGTGTGTTGATAATTGTAGAGAGAAGAGATATTTTTTTTGTTTTTTTTTTCCGTCTGCTGAAGAAGTTTGGTAAGAGACTGGTCAGCCCTTTCACTCGCCCATTTAAGAAACCAAATAAAAAAAAAAAGAAAAATTAGAGAAAAGCAACAAGACAGCCACGTGTGAAGCTCAGGAGCCTCTACAGTAAACTCTCATTCTTCTTATATAATACTTCCTCTGTTTCAAAATATAAGTAGTCTTAGAGTAAAATTCTTATTTAACAATATAAGTTGTTTTGTTTTTTTCACACAAATTTAGAAGAAGAGAGAGAAGGAAAAAGGTAAAAAGTGAATTGGAAATTGAGATATTGAAGGAGAGAGAGAAAGAAAAAGATAAAAAGTGAATTGGGAATTGAGATATTTGAGTAGAGAGAGTAAGATAAAAGGAATGTGGGTAGTTTACGATAACAAAAAATTAATTATTTACTCATTTATCTAGGTGTCTTAATAAGTGTATTGTTTTTTTCCAAAACGACTTATATTTTGAAACAGATGGAGTAATAAAACTAGAATTGACCCACATTTCGTTGCGGGCAAATTTGTTTTCAGTAATTTTTAAATTAATTTATAAGATGTTAGATAAAATTGAAAAATATATAAGAGTTGTATATTTTAATAATAATTATTTCCGTTAATCATGCTATATCATTGATTCACTCTCATAATTAAAATTTTAGATGTTGGGTTTTAATTATTAATGTTATATAAAAATAAGATTGTATTGTAACATTTTAATCAACTAATACATGAATAATATAAAATAAAAAAATTTATGTTAGATAACCTAACATGGTTCATTTCGTTAGTCAACTCAAAAAGGTTTAAATATTTTCTTTTAATTTTAGGATTTTTTTTTT
>BMAC01000328.1:514864-534561 GCA_014905375.1 Phtheirospermum japonicum | reverse complement strand
AAAAATTCGTGATGACGGAATTTAATGATTTGTGGAGATAAATATAAAGTAAATTACAAACAAAGAATTAAAAAAATACATTCTTTAAATAAATATAATTATTATTTTTTACTATGCTAAGAATAAAAATACTATAATTTAAATATAATTTTATGAAGAAAGAAAATACAGTAATGAATTAGATTTTCTGAAATTTCGTTAAACAATAATCAATCACAACTTTTATCATAAATTAGTACAACATATAAAGATAGTTATAATTTGAAAATTAAAATTATTCTAATGATTTGATATTTAAAATAACTTTTTTTATATAAGATTTATTAAAAACAAAATTAAAAAACAAAAAAAAAGAAATAAATAAATCAAAAGAAAATAAAGAAGAAGATATAGAAAATAAAAAGGAGAAAAGAAAATACAATAAAATCAAACCAAAAAGAAAATATATCAAAAGAAAATAAAAAAGAAACAATAGAAAAGAAAAAAGAAGAAAAAGACACCCACTAAAAGGGTGCCAAATGGCCTGCCCAAAAACTGGCAGGCCATCTATACTACTCCCTCCGTTCCTAAATAATTGTCGTTCTGGACTCTTTCTCAGTTTTCATATTAAATAACGTTTAAGATATTTATCAACTTTTCTGTCTATTTTATCCCTATCACAATCCTAATTCTTTATTTTTTAACTTATCAATAATATTTTGTGAAAGATAAGTTTTAAAGAATACGTAAGTATGATAGATGGATAAAGATAAATAAGATTTTTTTAATGTAAAAGATAATTATAAATATTTAAGAGGTTGATTATTTGGGGTAACTTAGTCAGATTACACAATTCTTAATTATCTCATCCCAACCCAGAACGTCATTTATTAAGAATCGGAGGGAGTATAAAGGTATAGACTAGGAAACAAAGGCCGTGCAACGCACGGCCGGGCCCCACCAAAACATTTGATGTTTATTAAATGAATAAAAATCTTAATTAAGGGAAGAAAATTTAGAATTAACAATTTTGAGCACTTAATATTCAAATTATGGTCTCAAAAAAAAATCACTGAAAACTATCCAAAAACTAGGGCACCAATAAATGGGATGCAGGAAAACATAAAGTAAAGTTACCACCAAGTTGTTACAGAACATCCCATCCCATAAGATCTCAACCTTGTCTTTTAACCTMAAAAAAGACGGAAACAGTACACAAAACAAACTAAACATGTAGTTTCTAAAAGACAACAATCAAATTAAAGATCCCATCTCTGGGACACGTCGAGCCACTTTGAGAAGTGTTATCGAATTCCGTAGTCACTGTCCGAGATCATAGTCTTGTACCAGCTTTTGCCCGCAAATTGAATTTTAGCTGCCTCCTCCTTAGAAATCGGCTTCTAGTTCTTCTCGAGCTTCTCCTGCTTAGCCTTAACCCTCTGCGCCTCAGCTAGGAGCGCCATCCTCTTAGCAGCCTTAGCATAAGGATTGAGCTTCAGCATCACATTGAGATTCTTCAGTGGGTTCTTCTTCACCTCCTTCTTGATCGGCTTCACCACAGACTGCACCTCATCAAAGTTGATAATCCTCGCCAGGTCAGCGTTAACCATCTTGGTCCTCGGCAACACATACCCCTTCTTCTTCTCAGATGGCTTGCCGAAGGTTCCGTAAATCTCATCCAGCTTCTCGAACGCAGATTTGGTCCAGATAACAAACCTACCAAGATGACCTCCAGGAGCAAGCTTCAGGAGGTTAAGGCGCGAGACATGAGCATTCTCACCAATCAAGTTTCGGAAAGCCTTAACCAGCTTGGCTCCCTCAGTCCTATACACAATGAGAGGTCCTTTTCTATAAATGTACCTGCTAAGAGTGGGTTTTCTCTCGAGGATTTTTTGGGTCCAAATTTACGTGTGTTTTTTTTTTTCTTTTGTAAAAATAAAAATAAAAATAAAATCACCATTTCCATCCCATATTCAATCACACTATAAATTCATTTTGATCTAATTTTTTTACTTAATTACTGTTCTCTAGCACAMAAAAGCAACCTCAAGCACCTACTACCTAAATCTCCCTTTTCTATTAGAAGATTGACAACAAAAAATGAAAATTTGCAAAATATTKGGAAAAATAGAAAACGGCCTTTTACCAGTTTCTCTAATGACCTTTTCATCAATCATACAATTGACATGATTCCAGCTATTCCACCTGGAAAAATAATTAAATTAATTAAAACAAGATTAACAAAGTTGTCTAAGCCAATACCCTACTACTGGTGTTCAACCCTGTTGAAAATATCCGCATTAACGTATAAATAATTATATGTACATGTGCATAGCATACAAATATTCAAAAAAGGGGTAAAAATTCAATTTCGACGAAAACACACTTACAAAACATAAAATAAAATCTAAAAATAAAAAATTAATAATGAGAGGCCAAAGTGCTAAAACAAAGCATGAAATTATTACACTTATACAAAAAAGAACCTCATGCATAGCCGAGTAAAAAAAACAAAAACTCTAATTACAGATAAATCGAAATTTACCAACAGATCTACTCTATACGATTTATATAAAACCAGCCCAACAGTACAAAATTTAGTTTCGTGACTTTAAAATATTCAGATGCCAAAACTCAAGTAACTAATTAGTATAAAGGCAAAAATTTAAGTTCCCCAAACAAGATAAACCCAGATTAGAATTTCCAATCAATTTTACAAGTAAATAATGAGCAGAGAGAGTTACCCCATTGGAGGAGTGGAGGCAAAAAGATTGTGCCTACTCAAATTTTTAGCATTATTAGCACTAAATGAATTTTACTATAATCAGCAACAGTGATGAATTTACCATAATCAGCAACAGCGTCAACCATGCCATTAATAATGAGGCCTCCATGTTGCTAATTGCCACACACACTGGTTCTTGATGAAACGCAATTATTATATAGAGTGGTACAAGTGTGGAAATTTGGAATGGATGAAATAAGGATAATTACCCAAAAAGAATTAATAATGATAAAATAAAAATTGGGGTAGATAAGAAGAGAAAGTAATTAAATCTTTCTCACAATACAATCTGAAAAAACTGAACAAAAATCGAACAAATAGGGAAAATTGAATAAACAAATCTGAATCATCACAGTTCATACCAAGAAAATAGAGTAGGCGTCTACTGGTTCTGAGGCATGAAAATAGGTTTGTTATATATTCTTGGAGGATAAAGTAATATTAAATAACCAAACAAAAAAAAAATTAAGAAAAGAGAAAAGTAAACAAAATTGTAAGAAGAGAAAAAAACAATTCTTTCGTGGGTGGGAAAACACAGAATTATCACAAATATTAAGTAGTCATTACCTTTCCTTCAACTTTGGATTGTGATTTTTTGGGGAGACAACTGTTGCAAACCACACAAGAGAACATTTTAACAAAATAGCATTTTCAGATGAATTTCTAAGGAAGTCAATCAAAAATGGTATTATTGTCCCAGAAATACAATATTGAAATGATGAAATAAGATGATCTTCTTTCGTTGAAGTATTGACATATATCAAATTAAGAACCTTACGAACAAAAGAAAAAAAGAAAGAATGAAGGCATTACCTAAATCACTCCGAGCATTGACAAACAAATCACGAGGGCAGAGTCGAGTCATATAGCATCCACAGACCTTATCGTCCCATTTAATTCCTCAATGCCCTTTTCTCCCTTCTTCTGTCAAAATTCGTGCAGCAAAAAACACAGGGATCATCATAATATAAAACGATATAGTATAAGATGCAGTTTAAACAGAGTCATGCCTCACATAATTTACAGAATTGTACTTCACAAATATAACACACAAAAAAAAAGGCCTCATGAACCAGCCCAAAAGGTAAAAAAAAAATGCAAATTTCTATGTTATATAATATGTCAATCTAGACCTCGTTTACTTAAACTATAAATTTTGCCATCCCCGACCAGAAATTTGGCAGACATGTTGGCTCATATACCCTATCCGATCACAAATTATGCTCAAACATAAATCAACCAAAGTCAGCTCCAGGAGATTAGGCAGTGAATCGAGCAACAATATAATGACAACAAAATAAAAATAAATAAATCTGAGATTGATAACTTAACCTGAAACTCTAACAAAAGAAAGTGCTGAATTGAGATCAGAAAATTAGGGTTTAAGGAAATTGAAGCGATGCTAACCTGAGCCCATGAGTTCGTCAAGCAAAGCCCTCTGAGCATCCATCTTTTGCGAGGATCGGATACGCTGATGAAGCTAGTAATTATTAATTCTCGATTCACCAATTATGGACAATAAACCTAAGATTCAATGGGGCCAATTTATAGCGTTCATGCGAACAACGGATTGAAATCTTATGTAAACAAAGGGAGGAGAGTCTCGCCGGTAAAATTCCCGATTTTTTTCTCCAAAGAAGGGCATTTAGTTAATTTAATCACAAACACACCACTTGTCACAAATATGAGCAGCCAATGTCGGCTATAGATGCAGCTACAGATAAACTTTGTGTTTTCTTATACTAGGAAACAAAGGCCGTGCAACGCACGGCCTTGGCCCACGAAAACTCGAGATTTTCTACGATTGACATTAGTGTTAATTTATTTTTTTCTATATGGTACAAAAGTTTAATAATAAGCTTATATAGTAAATATTAGCTAATCAATATTTTATTATCAGGAACTAACGATGCAAAATTATATTCATACTTCTCCAAATAAAACAAAAGTAACAAAGAGTAGTGATCACTTTTTAGTCTCACTATTAAAAGAAAAAAGATTAATTATTGCCAATAAAATAACCTGGCTCATAAGAATAAATTATCGTAAGATCCATATTAATCTTTAAACAAAAAACACCGAAGAAAAAAAATGAAACAAATTCGATCATGAATCAAAATATAGCTATGATATTTACATGAGTTAATGTTTTCTTGTATAAGTTTGAGGATGTATGGCAAAGCTTTATTGCTTTAGTGTAGACATGGTCTTATTATTCACTATACTTCTGACATTCACATAAAATAATCACAATATGAATAAGTGATTTGAAATTAACTCTAAATTACACACAGACATGAAAAACCATTCTTATATAATCTTTGTTGAGAGCAATGAAGAAAGTTGATTCCCTTTATTGATGATGACCTTTCCCAAGAATATAAATCACACAATTCATAAGTAAATATATGAGGGGGAAAAAATTTCTATTCAATCAATTTAACAAGAGAGAAAAAAATTGGGAAATTTTTTCTCACCAATATTTTGACATAGCTGCCTCCCGCGGCGGCAATGGGTTGGCCGCCGTGGCGGCGTGAAGTGGCAAGTAAAGGTAGGCTAGCAACAAGTAAACAATGAGAAAAAAGTGAGGTAAAATGAATACAAATATGGCAAAAGAAATCTTTTTTTGAAATTGATCCAAGAGGAGGAATGAAATTCAAAATGATGAAAAAACAAAAAAGAAGAAAATATACACACACAAGAAAAGGCACAGAAAGAACGCAGACAAACACTCCCTCTCTTCTTATAATCTAAAATTAAAATACTTATTAAGATTAAAATAGAAGAAACGTGAGAAAAAAAAAAGTTTAAAAAAGAATAACCCATTGGAACCTTAAGCATTTCAAAAATAAAAGTAAAAATTAACAGAAACTACCCCTCAGATTTACTTATAACAAAAAACCAAAATATCTTTTGAAATAACAAATACTCGCTCAAAATATTATAAATGTCATATTGTGGTTTTTATTTACCTAACAAACACCATTTTGAAGGTGCAATTTATAAAATAGAAATATATTTTAAAACGGTATTAATTTTGAAAGAAAATTGAGTGTATGTTTTTTACTAAGCCAAACATCTAGAGTAGTTTTTGAAACAGCTATAAAGAAGATTGTTATTGTTGTTATTATTATAATTATTATTATTACTATAACTAATATTATTCTTATTAAGTGCAGAAAATTGCAAGTCTATTTTTTGGAATTTCACAAAATGTTTCTCGAATTAAGTTTTATTAGGAAAACTTATCTAGATATTAGAAATTGGAACTGGGTAAATTATCACTTAAATTGGCTGAAAAGTGTTTAAATTGGATCAAAATATGACATGAAATTAACAATAAGAGAATGAAGCAATGGAGGGGCGGTCCCATACCTTCAAAAATAGGGGGGCACAAGCCAGGATCAGAGATAAGATTTGCAACATCATCCCTCACTCCACTGCATTCCCAACATCTCCATCATCAACATCTTTTTTATTTTTTTCCTCAAAACACTCCTTTTAACTTTAACATCAACATTCATGGTATTCTTCTCCATAACTGAAAAAACGAAAAAAGAAAACTAAAACATATTCTGCAAGAATCAATTACAATTCCCTACTCAATTTTATCAAGAGTTCTAAATCTCTAATTTGACCAACATCTCAATCTCCAACAGCTGTAAAACTATAGTCATAATCCCAAAAGGCCTTAATTAGAAACAAATATCAATTTCCAAAAGCTTTAACTATAATAAAAGTATCAATTGGAAAACACAATAGACCTAAATCATAAATCTATATTCTCGATTGCAATCAAAATCAGAAATCTCTAGATCAAAAAGTCAAAAAGCCCTAATAAGAAATCATATCATCACTCACTATATAATTAAAAGTCAAAAAGCCCTAAATTATAAGAGCATAATCACAATTAAGATCCTCAAATTCCTAAAGACCCAATATTAATCACAATATCAATTAGAAACCACAAAACCTCTAATAGTAATCACAAGAACACATGAGAATCCACAAATATAAACTGAGGAGCAACAAAAACTAAGCGAAAACATAAAATGAAATAAAGAATGTAGGCATTAAAGAAAATCAACAATCCAACACCCATCACCTATCCAACTGAAAAATAAAATTAAAAAAAGAGGAAGATGAATAAAGGAATTTGAAATGGGTATGATTTTGAATAAAAGTAAATTAGGTGCAACAATAGTGTCAAGTACCAAAGAACCTCATATCACATTGGATATTATAATATTTGAAGGGCAAAAGGAATAGTATAATATACCAGAAATGATCTCATGTTGCTGCTTTTTATTCACAACAGTATTGAACTCCGCACAGGTCTCCGCATTATGCCATAGTGCCGTTAGTGAGGATCGTTTAATTTCATCAAAAAACAAATATAAAGAAATAATAAATGATAATAAGCTGAATGAGGCTCTCATTCGAGACAATGTAAAAGTTCATAAACTTACAAGCACTGTACAAAAATTGCTCATACAGAATATGCTACGAAAACCCTAATCAAAATATGCTATGAAAAACAAACAAATGGAAACCCTAATCAAAATATGCTACGAAAAACAAAATATAGATAGATATATAAATACATATATTTAATGCATAAATAGCCCAAATCAAAACTGCACATCCTGAAAATATAAATGCTTTTACATGTCATTTCCACTATAGAAAACATTTATATTTTATTGATTTAATTTAAGCATCGAAAAGATTATAATAATAATCAGCAGAAAACAACAATTGAAGCCATTTAGTAACAAATTAACAGAATGACTATCATGAGAATAAAAATATAAATGAAAAAAGAAATTAAAAAAGAAGAAGATTAAAAGAGTGTTCCAGGAATCACCAGAACGACAAAGAGATAGAACTTAAATTAGAAGGCGCAAATGACGATGACCCCACAAACTAAACGTGAAGTAGCATAAAACTACTAATCAGTGCAAATAATCCACCAGGAACAAAGTTAATTAATAAATCACCCCTACAAAATCAAGATATCACAAAAATTCAAACATATAAATACACAAAAACAAAGATTCAGCCATCAATTCCATCAGGATTAAAGACAGAAAACAAAGATTCATCCATCATTTCCATCTAAAGATAAACAAAATAGATCCATGTAATCTGGATAACAAAAGAGAACAAATAAAACTCATATCAAAATATGAAACAGATTCCTAAATGAAAAAGAAAAAGGAGAAGAAAGGATCTAACCATCATTAAGGAGGAGCATGGAGACAGGGAACTCACGTTTGAAAGCATTGATCTTCCTTATCTCATCTTGCGGCCTATTAACATTGTATCAAAGCTTCAAAACATTGATGAACACATGTTCAGTATCAAAAATCAACCAACACTAAACAGAATCCATGAAAAAAAATATTAATTCAAGAGTAATTAAACAAATCATACACAGATACATATACGGAAAAGAACGTAAGAAAACAAACAAGCACAAAACTGAAAATTCAGAAGAAAAAAAAAAGTGATGACCCCAGAGTATTTTCTGCTATCATATTATTCCAAAAACACTCACCACAATTTCAATCATATTCATAAAATAAATCAATCAAACAATACAAAGCAATTATGGGACCTCGCACAATAACATCTCATTAATATCACAATGCAACAACTAAATTGGTTGTTGTTTCGAAATTCACATAGCATGAAATAAAACGAAAGAGGAAACGAAGATAATAAGAACTCACACAACATTGGTTGCTATTAAGAAAACAGTAATTAAGATTAATTCTATGCGAGAGAGGTTGTCAGAGCTTTTGCAGTCCATTTCTTCGTGCAATTATTTTTACACTTTCCCCAAAACTTGATGTTTTTAAATACGAAGACTAAGACACAGTGAAATTGTAAGTGATTATAATTTCCTCTCACGTGATATTTCTTCTACTAATTTTTTAGGAAAAAGAGAAGTGAACATATTCAAAATCTTATTATGGTTCATTGTCAGGCTTTAATATGATTTCTGTGATTTTAATTTATGCGCACATATCTAATACGATTTCCTCTCACTTGCTATTAAACTTAATGCACAGAATTAGGGTATTTCAGGCTTAAAATATTATTTACAATCCACATGTCAGAACGTAAGCCAAGGCATGTTTTAGAATGTGTGGCTACTACAATAAATCACAATCTCTTTTTTTTAAATATGAAATAAAATAAAAGGCAAGATAATGAATTATCTAAAAAATATGAAACCCTCACGTGCACTTAAAGTGTCACGCAGAAAGTCATAAAACCGAAACACGATAAAACTTTGGTCTCTTAAAACAAGGTTTTGTTACAAAATTAGCAATAACAAAATAAATATTCCATGAAGATCAAATACAACAAAGGGATTCAACTTGCTAAAGTCTTGGTCATTAAATATCAAATTTACTGGTTCTATTTCCTATTTTTCACTAAAATTAACTATTGGTTCATAAAACTATGATTATTCATGTTTTATATTTCTCTGTGTGATTCTTGTACCAACCAAGAAAAGAGACAGATGTGAATGTGAAGCTCTATTTTTAATATGTAACAAACACTAATTTTCATAGCCTCTATAAGAAATGCATGTCTCACAAGTCATAACCTCTACAAAATGTAATTTAAATCTACCTGCACCAAAATAAGAGGCAGGGCCACTCCACTACTCAGGGCATTTGCTGAGCCATATAATTGCTCAATGTGTTGTGTGAGGTTTTGAAGACCAATGTACTGCAGAAAAACAAAATAAACATAGTGATTCAAAATATTAGACAATCCACTGTTGTTAATAATATCCACATATAGTATTAACATAAGTGATCAATTGCAGCAAACTCTAAATTACAAACACACACAACAAAAAAAGTATCCAAAATATTTGTACTTGTTCCTCCAGCTCTTCACGATATACAAATTTCTTTTCAATTTCACTTCTCAGTCCAAAACGTTAAGTCTGTAATCATTTATGTATGAACTTAAATTCCATTAGTTGATATAAAATGAATAATTTGATGCATTGATAGCTACTTTTCTAGTGACATAATTAAAAAGGATCACCGAGAAAGAAAAAAACTAACCTATTGTTCATCAATGTCTGTCAAGCTAATTTAAGGTAGCCCCCCATTGTATTTCCTTTTTTTCTTTAAAAATTATATCCATTGCCAATAACACATTTAAAGCAACCTATATAGTTTCTTCTTACCATATTGTCACTGGTACATATAATGACAATGAAAAAGTTGATATCTTTTATTGGGTTTCGTAACTACAAAAAGATGCTTAAAAAAAAAAAAGGTTATCAACCTACACGAATCAACGATACCTCATGTGTGGCTCTTGAGCAGGAATGTGAATGCCCTTCCGAGAATGAGATCGGTGATATATATGATGCCTTCGTCATTATCGAAGAGTAAATTTTGAGGCTTTAGTTTGCGATTGACTTGAACTTGATTCCTTGTTAATATCCTTCTTGATTAAAGTATTTGGATATTGGTGAACTTCCTATAAARTTTATTTAAAATACTTTAACGTAAACAAATATTTCAACCAGACATTCACTTCGAGGTAATTTTCAGCCCATTCTAATTAATAATACGTAACAAACAACAAAATACGAAAGAGTACGGTTTTTCTTCAGAACATACTTAAAATAAAGAACAGAGATATGAGCGCATAAATTACAATTACGGAAATTGTATTATAATCTTTTTTTACAATTTATAATGTAAAATATAAAAAATGTGTTTGCTTACTACTTCTTTTCTTATTTATGACTAAGAAGCAATGCAGAACCAAAATAACCTTTTCCAATCTGTTCCAGCACATCGTAATAAATCTGCAAGAATTAGAACACTGCATGAGCTTTGCATTAGCTGAATTTCGAAAACCGTTGCAGGTCCTAACAAGAAAAATTGTTAGAAAAACTACCGTGACTTGCAAATATTTTGAACTGTGCAAATTAGCCTTATCAATTAAATTTTCTTTCAATAAAAATAAAAATAGAACACCAGTTTCATCTCTTGTGTGGAATTACTACAAAAAATCATCTGGTACAATTAAATAAATTATCATRCATGCATTAGTTTATGATAAAATTTAACATTAATATGTAACTGTAGTTGATTTCAGGATACCGACATTAAAATACACATGAATTAAGACAATCCGCATTAGGTGATTTTGAAAACTGCTACAGGTCCTAACAAAGAGATTTGYTAAAAAATAAATTGAACTGYAAGTAATTTGAACAGCCTTATCAATTAAATATTCTTTCGATTAAAAAAATAAAAAATGATAATAGAAATTTTCATCTCTCGTGTGAAATTGCAGAAAAAATCAACTGGTACAACTAAAAAAATTATAATACCTGACTTAGTCTATGATAAAATATAACATCAACACATAGCTGTAGTAGATTTCAGGACGCCGACCTCTGCAAATAGATTGTAGTTGCTACTGGGAGTTTTTATTTATTGAAAAACAAACGAATGAAGAGATTAGGGTTTTCACTCTTTAGATAAGGTTTTTGCGAAGCTGTTGAGATCGGTTCTTCAACCGAAAAGAAAGTGTGGTTTTTTAGGTATAATTTTTTGGCACTCCGAAAWATCGATCAACAAAATTGTTTTTGTTTATAATTTCTATGTATGACCATTGAGGAAATAAAATTATAGATTTTTGTCTTGATTTCTTACGGGAAAGATCAGTGAAGTAGGGGGAATTTTTGGGTGTGTTACCAAAAGCAACGATGGCGGGGTTTGGCCTGCACTAGGATCTCTTTTTGGTTTCCTATGGAGAAGAAGAAGCCAGACGGGAAATTTCACAAAAAAAACAAACAACATAGAATGAAGGGTATTTTTGGACTCTAAAACATTCATGAACAAGTGTCAGCCACAAACGCAGCCGCTTGTCAAAAGAGGAGGTGCTACAGTAAAACCCCTTGTTTCCTTTTCTTATTTTTATAGTATAAATTTGAGGCCATAGTTTTTAGCAAGATAGAGATAGACACAAATGACTATACTTGGTATAATTACCCAAAACTTGAAAATGAAATACTGTCATTTTTATTTTATTTTTGATATAAGAACTGATTAACCATCAAACATGGTGTAATATATACTTAGAGGGTTGCACGCGTGACATGATTAATCATGAGTTACAGAAACTAAAACTAATTTATATAAACGATTATTATGGAATTAAAAGTGGGTATAACTATAAAATTAGTCAAAATCGTACAAAAATAAATTCACTTGGGGTGGCATAAGAGGGCTGGATGAATCAAGCATTCGTGATAAATAAATTCATCAATTTGGAAAGACATGTTCCGATGTTTATCGCCTAAAAGAAATTACACACAATAAAATAATCCCACCAGTAATAAAATTCTTATATATAGCACATGGATATTTATTTGTGTTAGCTCGACTATTATGAGAAGTAGAAGCAGAAATTACCTGGATGCATGTAATAACCCCTTGTGAGTTGACAACCACATTCCAGAAGGTGACCTGCCAAAGAACCTTGTGCCAGGAGGCGCAACTCGTCCCAGTTCCATCCTAATTCAAATATCTAATCACACGAGAAGCCATTCATCAGGTGGTGGCAAGGCATAATTAATAATAATAATAATAAAATTAAAAAAAGTAATTAATTAATTAAAAATACATAAAAAATAATAATAATAATAATTGTGAGAATATCAGGTGAGGCGATATAGATTCATACCATTGGAGCTAAAAATAAAGAAGCATCAGAAACTCGAGAAGTGATTATAACATCTGGTGTATAAATTTCCAAACATTCAACAATTGGAGCTGCTCCAAGATACACACTAACATCCTGCGCGTATCAAAGCTAAGTCGTATTTTTATATTTATCTGGCAACCACAAGAAGTTCTCAGATTGAAACATCAGTGTTCAGCGCAACATATAAACTTATATGAACGATGAGTGCTACTCACGGAAACAGTAAATAGTGCCGAGAAATCTTACACCAATGGCATATTTCARTTGATTTTCCACACCTGAGCACAAAATAAATCATTAGCATCGTATAGTCTTCTACATATGATGAAGAAAATTCATTTACTATTATGTATGTAATTGAATACCTATTTCAGAAACAGATGATTGATAAGCCAAGCCAACGCTTATGTTAATCCACAGCTTGCTTGCGAGCTGTAAAACTTCCTCTCGAGCACCATGTTGCGACTCTACAAATGAGTTACAAAATGTATTAATATTATATTATACGAGACATGACGTTTTTCAAGAATATGAGAAATGGTAGATAAACCAAATATACTGGAGAATAACAAAGCATATATCAAGAATGAAATTAGAGAAAAAAAATCATTTCTTGGCGCGGAAATTCCACTTAGTAACCCTAATAATCTCGAACTATAAATTTGGAATAGTATGGTTTGAATTTAAACTTTGGTGGAGTAATTTTTATCGAAGAACTGTGTAGGTGGTGAGTACTTCCTTAACGATTTTGTTAGTATGAAATTTTCAATTGAAATTCATTCACTTTTCTCAGTTCTACTGATTAAGAATTACAGCTGATTATTAATTTTTAGATTTCCGGGACAAATGGAGCACTTTTGTAGTAACTTAGTTTGTAAATAATAGTAATTCAATGCATTTGGTGCCAAAAATAACTCCTATGAATGATTTCCCCAACATTGATCAAAACTGTATAGCTAGTCATCAGTAATGATATAATATAATATAATATAATATTAATCCAAAAGTTATGAATAAATTGTACAAAAAAGACACAATCTTTCCCAATTGCATTAATGAATAACTCAAAAATCAAAATCCAGTTGTTTAAACAAAAAATACACAAACAGGCTAATAATTTATGYAGACAAACTTAACATGAACAATAAAGACCACCAAATCATAAATTATAATCCAATACCTAAAACAAAAGTAAAATTAAAATAACAKACATCTTTTTCAGTAAAAAATTAAGCCAAGTTATGGTTAATAGAAGAACAAAAAAGCTAATTACCTGGAATTAATTCAATCTGAGTTTTGATTTGTAGGAGAAGAATCGAAGAGGCTTCATCGCCCTCTTCTCTAACAGCCAGTTTCGTCCTCTCCATCGCGTTCTCCGCCGACGACCGCCAAATATTATAAAATATTATTTATTAACTCAGTCTTCAACCAAAAAACGACACAAACACCCACCCACCACTAACATTTCCCCCTAACCATCAAAACAAAGCCCTAATAAAATGACCCCGTTCACTCAACATTAACCTGGAAAACATCAACCCTCTAATCTCGAAAAAATATGGGAAATGATCCTAATACACCTGCAAATTCGCAATTGGACAACTGATTAGCATTATGAACCCTAATCTGCAAACTGGGAAACCAGAAACTCAAATCTCAAAAAAAAATGTCTGCGATTCAAACATTTCAAAACCAAAAAACAAATTAAACCAGAACAATCACAGTGAACATGTTAATTGGGATTAAAAAACAAATTGACGATAAAACAATTTCACGAAACCAGATATTTCATGAACAGAGATAGCAATCAAACATCATAAGAAAGGAACAGAATAAAAAAGTACAACTACCAGTGAACGGGGAGAAAACACGGTGGTCGGGGCGGCGATCGATGTCGACATCGCGGTCGTCGCTGTCGTACTCGCTCGCGTACGGCGTTGGGCGGGAGGAAGCTGGCTGAGCCACCGCGCAGGACTGGCGTAGGAGTGGCCTGGGGKAGGATGGAGGAACGTCGACCTGGTTGGGCATAGCAAGAGCTACGGCTGCGCGGAGTTCAGACATTCATTTAGGGTTTTTGAGAGAGAGAGAAAACACACAGCTGGGTGCAGGAGGAGGGTAACCATTGTTTGAGGAATGTTAGGAGGTTATTTTGGTAGTTATACAAAACCAAGTGCCAATCACCAAAAGYAAACACGTGGCAATGCTCCGGTTGCTTAGAATTGCTACAGGAAATGCTCTTGTTTTCTTATCTTTTTTAGTATAGATTATTATAGGTATAGATATGTTATAGATACTAGTTCGGAAACCCGCGTTTACGCGGGCATATCGAGAAAAAACATAATTTTACATAGAATAATTCAGCCAATTAAAATAATGTCAATAATATAATTTATTGAAAACGTTCACTGAGATTCTGAAAAATCTCATTTTAAACAACATTTGTAGTCTTATTAACAATATTACCATCCTCGTCACAACTTAGAATTTTTAATCCTTTACGACTCTTGACCCGAGAGACTGCGACGTTTAGTCGACCATGGCTAAAGATTGGTCTTGGCAAATACAAACCCATATTAGAAAGAGTTTGACCCTTGCTCTTGTTTATAGTCATTGCGAAGCAAACAATGAGGGGAAACTATCTCCTTTCATATTTTAGATAGCAGGTGAAGAATCCTTATGTATGGCTCAATTCTTTTATCTCTGTTTTAATTCATTTCCATACCCCACCATTCTTGCGAAATAAGTTTTCAAACTTGCCGCAACAGATTTTGTAGGTTGGGCATAAAATAATTTGGTTTTGAATTTTAGATGATTTCTGAGTTTGTAAAACAAATCAAAAATATTAATTATTTGAATCAATAAACAGACATTGGCGACTTCAACAGACTGAGAAACAATCTTGAAATACAAATTACATAAATCACAATATCAAACACAAATTTATAATGTGAAAAAAAAAAGCCTAAATCAATATAAATATGTAATTTAAAATCAAAATACATTTTGTTTACAATAAATTACAACAAATATACATGGTATCAAAGATACCAAATAGAAAAGCAAATAACAGAAATAGAACATTATATAGTGGGTAATAGCATGGATTTTCGTCTCGTAACCTAAAAGCAGCAACATATATAAGCGTATTATATATGAGAGTGCACAGTTCAATTATTATACCTGATCAACTTAACCCAACACCAGAACTCAACTTGAATTTGGTTCCTAGAAAAATGATGTTTAAAAGGTCCAGGCCAAATCGACAACTAACTAAAATCCTTTTCGCAACCGAACCATCTCACAATCACCTCTTTGTACAATCATCGACCTTCTCAATCCTCATCACAACGAATAATCACCAAACAAAATGAAAACCCACTGAGCTGTTAAACAATCACCCAAAAAATAATGAAATCCACCGAGCTGTCAATGAATTGCGTAAAAAAAGGACAAAAGTGAAAACCCTAAATTATGGAATGATGAACTGGAGGGAAAAACAAAGAATATCCAGAGATCTGGAATGGGGTTAAGAGTTGTGTAAAAAATAGAGTGGGAATCGAATAGGTGCTCGAGGATACGAATAATTGGGCAAATTCATGAAATAGGGTGTCGTGTGTGGAGAAGACCTGTGTATAATCAAATAAGAAAATGGCAAGTGAAAGTATGAATGTCCTAGAGACAATCAGGTTTAAAGACATTATACTTGATCACAATTATTATATATATCGTAATATATATGGCATTGCATTTATTGAATTATTATTTTGATTGTTTGTGATTATTCATATAAATATTCCCGTAGAGTTAATGTTGTCATTGATATAGTGAGATGTCATTGATAAAACATTACTCTTAAAATAGTCACGACTAACGATTATCAAGATTGGGATATTGATAATATAATATATGTCGACATGTGGTCTGCATCACATTTTAGAGAATGCAGTAAGTCTCACAACTGCGAATAATAGTTATTCATGATGGACACATGGATACTTTGGAGAGTATTGGTAAACCCTACTGATAAGTTATTTATTGTATGTCTATAAACTCATCAGTATATAAAGCGTGTGATAATCCTTCGACTTGAGGTCAATACGCACCTTATTTGCTGAGTGGTGTACTTTGACCATGACCAACGCTTGCACTCCTTTTAGAGTAGATACGGGCTTGTGTTGGGTGCATCATGATGTAAATGAAGGTGGTAGTTGAGACAAGAAAGAATTCATTCCTCGATTGGAACCTCGAGAGAGATCACTCATAATCTCTATATTAGGTCGATTAAAGTCAATGGCCAATGCAAGAGACGTGTTCAATATAGTGATTGAAGTATTGTCTAGTTGTCGACTAATAAAGATGAGATAAATTGATTAAGCCATTGAGATAGATACTTGGATAAATCTTAAGCTTAATCGAGTGATTCGGAATGAAAGGAATTTCACCAAAGCTTTGTATAAAGGTTATAATTCGTTGAGTTCAAGTGAATGTTCTTTATACATTGAGTTCGTCCAACTAAGCCGTATATGAGTTTTGTTTGGATCATCATTGGATTGATGTCATATATAAAGGCTTATAGGGTCATACTATATGCTATTAGTTTTCCGATTTAAGAGTGTGTCAAGAAATTATTAAATATTCAATTTAGAATTGTAATATTTAATTGTTAATAATTATGATATTAATTTATATTTGATATAAATTATTTCATTAAATTAAATAGGATTTGGATTTAATTACTTATGTTATATTAATAAATGTACTTGAGCTAAAATTGTTTTGGGCCCATGTCTTGGACAGTCCAACCCTTTTTAGGATTAGGGTTCTCTTATGTACGTATAAATATAACATAAAGTCATAAGTTGTAAAATAATGAAACATGAAAAACAATGAATGAAAAACAAGAGAGTTTTTAGAAAACATAAATCCTAATTTTGAGATTGGGAGTTCTTGAGCTTTCGTGAGATTTCTACGATAGCAATACACAGTCGGAGAACTAATTGCGTTGAACTCGGACCTGGATTTACTGTATGGGTTTCATACTTTTATCTTATTATTTATCGTATAAATATATTCGTTCACAGGATGGATCGGTTGGATCTACAAAAATTGTAAGGGTTTCATGCTTTTATCTTATTATTTATCGTCTCTACGAATTCCTATTAGAGCCCGGGGCTGTGTTAACAATTATGTTTATAAACTTATAATATTAATCATGGGTTTAATTATTTTAATTAGATTGAAATAATTATTGATTGTTTAATTTGATTAAATAATTAATTAAAATAGTTTTAATTAAAGGTTTTGTTTTAATTTATCATTTTAGTTTAATTGGATTAAACTATTATTATGAAAAAAAAATTTGAAAAACGTGAAATCAAAACATTGAAACTGGGATACAAAATAGGCCGTACCTGCTGCTGCACCTCCACTCTGGTCGACGGGCTTGGCATCACCGGTGGACGGTGCGTTGGCCTGCTGGGCAGACGCTATTCCCACACGGCGGACGAGCTATGGTGGTGTGGCGAAGGGGCGGCGTCTTGGCCGCTGCACCGCAGCCTTCTCGGCCGATTTCCGGCAGCTCCGGGAGCCTTCCCGGCGGGTCGTTGCTGCCGGGAGCTTCGTCTCCCCTTGGGACAAAGTTTGGCGTCGGGCGGTGGTGGCCGACGAGGCCCGAATCGAAAGCCCTAAATTCGATTTAAGACTTGGGTAAAATTTTTGAGAATTTGATATAGTTTTGGGCTTGATTATAATTTTAGAAATTTGTAAAATCACAGAATTGTCCTAAATTTTTAGAAAATTGCGAAGTTGCCCATAACCTTTCAGAAACTGCATTTTAACCCCAAAAACTTTCCAGAAAACTGTTTTAAGTCCAAATGTCATTTCTGTAATTATTAAAATTTTTGAAAATTACAGAAAGGACACTAAAACTTTCAGAAAATCTTAAGGGGTTGTTTGGCTATGCTGAAAATTCTGAAATTTGTATTTTTACTAAAAATCTTTTAAAATTGTCTTGGAAATTAATTTTAAATTTAGAATTTAATCAATTTTTAAGGTAGAGCATTTTTAAAAATTATTTAGAAATAAAATTAAATTTGAAATTTAATAATTTCTAAATTTAAACCTTTTAAATTATTTAGAAATAAGAATTAAATTTGGAATTTAATAATTTCTAAATTTTAAACCTTTTAAAGTAATTTAGAAATCGAATTAAATTTGGAATTTAGTTTTTCTAAATTTAAATGATTAACCCATTATTATTATTATTATTATTATTATTATTATTATATTATTGCATTATTTGATAATGTAATTTAAATTTAAATTTTGAATTTTAATTTAATTATGGAATTGTTCCTCTACTTGCAATAATTGTCTATGTGCTCGTATATTACTTTTTAGCATAGAGTCCGCATATATTGTCTAGGTAGGCGGCGCCCAGTATTTGTCGAACTGTTTGCTTACAAACTTTGGGTAGGCGGCGCCCAATATTTGTCGGACCGCTTGCTTATAAATTATGGGTAGGCGGCGCTCAATAATTGTTTACTGTTCATTTGGATCTTGTTAATTGTTAAACCCCGATAAATGTTACCCAAATAAAATATGAGTCTCATCTTGGATGAATGCGCTGTCCATTATAATTGGGTGAGTACGAAACCTTTTTAGTCCATGAGTATTTGCACCCTAGTGCTTGCTCCGGTCGACGAGGTCAAGGCTCGCTCATAGGTGCATATGTTTGCTATCGTGTAATGGGGTTGACTCACTTAGTTCTTTCTTGTCGCCCTAGCGTCGGAATCAACTAAGGGCGTAAGATCGAATTAGATTCGATCGACCAAGAGTTATAATTGTCTATAATTGGTTTGGGCACCTACCAGTTGTGCTATTGTGGTCATCAGCCCTAGCAGAGGCTTCAATAGTATGAATATGAATCTTGGCTCACTATGATCATATTTGATATGAGTTCGTATTCTACCGTGGGGTCGTAGAATATGTTAAAATAGTGGGAGCTAATTATTAAAGTCCTTATTAATTAGTTATTAATTGTGATCATAGGAATTAGAATTAGAGTTTTAATTCCCGCTCTATTTATTTTCTCCAGATTAGTTAAGATGTCGAATTTATCATTGAAATGTTTGGTTGAAACGAACAAGTTGACTGGACCAAACTTTATGGA
>BMAC01000328.1:494074-507632 GCA_014905375.1 Phtheirospermum japonicum | reverse complement strand
GTGTGTGTGTGTTTTATATGCTTCGTTAGACAAATAAAAAATTATTATGCTTCGTTTGCTTATGTGTCATCCGAGCCTAATATTTACTTAATTTAATATTTTTCGTTTATTGTATTTTACCTAATTAATTCTGTTATTATATTTTTTTCTTATAAGTATGTAACTAAGTTTATTAATAAATTTAACACAAACATCAAATATAAGTAGTTTACTGCTGGAGAGTTTACTGCACTTCTTAGTTCAAATAAGTATATATTCTAAACTTTTTAATTATTTTAGTAGTTTAATTCATGCAATTAAGTAGTTGTTTTTAATCATTGTTCTTGAATTTTATGCTTCGAACCTTAGTTACTTTTGATACTTGGATTCATATCTTTCATCTTAGTTTAGTTTTATTGATGTTTGGTTATTAGAGATTTAATATTGTTCATGCTAGATAATTGATTTCGTTTACATTACGTTTAAGATAATTGCTTTTTGTTTATGCTAGTTATTCTTATTTGAGTTCTTAGATTGATTTCGTTATAGTTATTAGATTCGTGCATGCTTTCTAAATTGATTTCTCGGGTTGAATTTATATATTTATAGTTGATTAATTAGTTGAAGTTACTTAGATTTCATTGGTGATCATGCGTTTTAAATTCTTAGATAATCAAAACAAACAAAACCCCCAAATTGTACAAGTTTTCATGTTACTTTGTGATTGAACAAACATTTGAGATTCCGTTTGCATGTTCCTTGAGATCGACTCGGTTTTAACTTACCAACCTACATGTGAACTCGTACTCTTGCGAGCAAGCTTTTGAATAATTGACAAATATTTATAAAGTAGGAACACAAAAGTTCGAATCAGTAGGTCTCCTTTAGTTACAAGCTCTCTCATTCCTTCTTCAATTATAATAACAAGTTTTAACCAACCAACACATTTCTGGTGCAGATAACTTTATCAACAGTTGTGTTTCATCGAGCTCTGAGGGAAACACAGTACAGGTGGACCCGAGTCCTGCGATCACATCAGCACCCCCGCCTCCTACCATTGACGTGGATGAGGTGTTGGATCAGGCCTTTGGAACCAAAGCTGGCCTAAAGATGGCAGACGACCTGGAAGAGGAGCTATTGATCAGGAAAACACTCGAAGGTAAACGGTCTATTCGGCCACCTGCCATCACCCCTCCTGCTCCTAAACGCCGTCGCCTCCGTAAAGCTTGTGATGCTACCACATCCAGATCGCCAAACTTGGAAAAAGAGTTGGCCAATTGTGAAGACGCGGCCAAGATAAAAGCTCTCCTCCTAGAACGCACACTGACTCAGGCAATCCCATCTTTTCAAACCTGGCTTCCTTTAAACAACCTGCCACCATTTAGTTACTAATTCATCTCTTTGTTTAATTTTAATACAGCTGGATACTCTGTATTCCACATTATCCAATCAGTTGCTGGCCCGACCTATAGATTGTGACCTGCAAAAGACATGTGATGAGATGACCACGCAAGCCGAGCAGCAACCCAAAATCTATCTTTAACTCAAGGAGAGCTGGACCAAGCCCGTAAACAGCTGGGTGCTCGTTAAGAGGAGATCAGCATCCTGAAGAGCCAAGTGAATAGTCTGACGGATGAGACAACTCGCGTAACCAATGAGCTCAGAGAGCAGATTCAGAAGCTCGAGGGGATCGTGCGGACAAAAGAGGAGCAAAATCAGGTAGCCCACGAGCAGGGTGTTGCTGAAGGTCGCCTGATTAGCATGAAAATTTCTGGATTTTTATTGGTATTTTAGTTTATTTTTCTTATTGTTTTCGGTATAAGCTGGATAGATTTAGCACATTCTCATATTTTCTTATCTCCAATATATTTTGTCATATTTTAATTATAATTAATTAATTTTATGTTTATTTTAGGTAGTTTAGTTTGGACTTAGTCAAGGATGGGCAAACGAGTAGAGTTTCAGCGAAAACGGGCCGCGATTTGAAGAATTTGAAGCTGCCGACTTTCTATAACGGTTATTCCATCTTGAACCGTTATAGTAGCCTCCAGACCAAGCCTGCGAACTACTGCCTGCGTCGACCATTTTACGTCGGTCGATGCAAGAACCGATGTCGATCGACGCACCTGCTCACAAAACTCTCTGTGGCGTCGACCAGTTCACGTCGGTCGATGCAAGAACTGACGTCAATCGACGCTAAAATGCTAAAATGCATTTTTTAGGTTTTCTTGCTGCCCAAGACTTCCCACAACTATAAATACCCTATGTATTTTGGATTTTTAGATACAATATCATATTCCTAGGGTTTCTAAGGCCTCTTGGGGCTGACAACCCCAACGAGTGTCGTTTATTTTCTTAGTTACTTTTCAAACTTCTTAGTTTTAAATCTCTAACTTTTAGAATAGTTAGATTAACTTTTAGATAGTTTAGATTCGAGATTTCTACACTAAAATGCTGTTGTTCGTCATAGTTTAATTAGTAAGTATTTATTTTCTTATGCTCTTAAATTTAATTAGTTCAATTAATAATTATTGCTTCCATGACGAATCGTTCTTGTGATTGTGTTGGAATTGTGATGTTGAGATTGATGACTATTATTAGCTAGATCTTATGGGTCTAGAGCCTAGATTCATTGTGAACCATCAATTGGGTCTTCCCAAGCGATCGTGGAGACGAATCAAAGCTTTAGAACCCTAGTTTTCTTAAAATCATTTTTAGAGTCTTTTAATTAATTCATAGTTAAATTAATCTCAGATATTAGATAACTAATTATTAGTTTAGATAATCTTTAGATTTAATTAATTATTTCGTAGTTTAACTAATCCTTAGATTTAATTTATTGCTCTTAGTTTAATTAATCTCTAGTTCTTAAAACATCAAACAAACCCCCCCTGTCCGTGTGTTTAGATTAGTTTTATTTTTATTATTTTCTTATTCGTTAAAACAAACACAAGAGGAACTTCCGAATCTAGCTTTCCTTTGAGATCGACGCGAGTCAAATTACCCACCTACAGGTGATCCCGTTCTCTTGCGGGCGAACTTTTTAAAACTGACAACTTTAAATAAAAATAGGTGCGGAAAAGTTCGAATCATCGCCGAACCTTCCTGCGGAGTGAGACGGGCAGGCGGTTCGTGGATGCTTACCGAGAGGAGCTATTAAGGGCTTACAAGAAATCTTCTCTCTACTTCGGAAATATGGCCATAGGCAGCCGAGAGTGGGTTCGACTAGCCATGGAACAAGCTAAGACTTGGCTTGCAGCCATGAGTGTCTCGTACAACCCAGATGTGAAGGCCATCATTGACAGTCTTCCTCCTTTCTCCTTTTGGAAGGGGAATATGAAGCAACCTGTGGATGCCTAGTGGTGGCTGTTATGTCAGAGTCGAGCTGTGTTATCTGCCAAACTGGTTATCGAGCTGGACCCGCCGCTTGAAGAGTTTATACCGGCACCTGAGCAAAATATTTCCTGACTAACTTTTGTAATTTGTAATTCCAAACTCAACAGATTTCTGCATAATCTATGTATGAACAATTCTGTCCTTTATGATTATTATATATAAACCTGCCACCACAAATTTGTGCCTCATGTAAGTCAAACTCAAAAATACAAGTTTAAGAAACCCTAAATCCACATTGTATTTCGAGTAAGGTCATCGTAACTTGCAATTCAAACCACCATGAATAAAACCACTGAATTTCATATAGGTTGCTTAGAACATGTAAGTCAAACATGTTCATATCGAAATCCACAAAAAACCCAGGAAATCATAAGTTGTGAAAAACAATCAGGAGAAGTCGAACTGAGCTTCAAGGAACATATAAATCACACATGTCCCTTCGCATAAATCAGCATAAACATACAAAAGTACAACACTCAGAGAAATATATGTAAGTCAAACATATCCCTCTTGGAAGCGACCTCAAGTCTGTAAATCAGACATACTTAAAATCACATTGGTCAACCATTCACAAAAAAACCATAAAAATTCATGAGATGTTCGCCAAGCTCCCATTATTTATTAAATATTGCAAAAAACTATCCGCCCCGAAGGGTACAACATAAAAATATCTACCCCCGAAGGGTAATAAGACCACTATCCGCCCCGGAGGGTAAAACATAAAACTACTCGCCCCGAAGGGTAATAAAACCACTATCCTCCCCGGTGAGTAAAACATAAAACTACTCGCCCCAAAGGGTAATAAAACCACTATCCGCCCCGGAGGGTAAAACATAAGCAAATCAAATTCTGCCCCTGAGGGTATTTAGATCAGCCGCCGAGCTACACAAGTATCGGTTTATAACACATATCCACTTCATAGACCTGCCATTTGGGCGTAATATTTCTTCAGATGATAAACATTCCAGCTTCTAGGTAGAGCTTTTCCCTGATCAATCTCAAGTATGTATGCTCCTCCACGCAACACTTTGATCACTTTAAACGGCCTGATCCAATTCGGATCAAGCTTCCTAGTATTACGCAATGCATCAGCCCGCCTCCATACTAAGTCACCAACCTGAAAGTACCGATGTTTAACACGTTTGTTAAAAGCAACCTGAATCTTTTGTTTGTAATGTTCCACCAGGGCTACATCCTTTTCTCGTATTTCATCGATCGTTTCAATTGCTCCTCTTGCTAGCCTTTCATTTTTTTCAACATTAAACGCTGATAAGCGCTGCGATCCCCCTACTATCTCAGCTGGAATGACAGCTTCCATCCCATACACCAAGCTAAACGGAGACTCCCCTGTAGAAGTTCGGGGAGTTGTTCGGTAAGCCCATAAGACAGACGCGAGCTCTTCTTCCCAAAGCCCACCTGCTTTTTCCAGCCGCAGCTTAATACCCTGCACAATAATACGAGTAGTAACCTCAACCTGTCCATTAGCCTGGGGATCCGCCGCAGAAGCAAAACGTTGCTTCATCCCCATCTCTTTACACCAATCTTGGATTTTCTACCCATTGAACTGGGTTCCATTATCCGAAACCAACACTCGTGGGACACCAAACCTGCAAAAAATATTATTAAAAATGAAATTCATTATGTCCTGCTCACTTATGCCCTTGACTACCTCTGCTTCCACCCATTTCGTAAAATAATCAACTGCCACCACCAGGTTTTGTTTATTGCCTGGTGTTTTTGGAAAAGGCCCCACAATATCGATTCCCCACTGTGCAAAAGGACACGGCGAGCTCATAACCATCATGTCCTCAGCCGGTATATGGATAACCGGAGCATGTATCTAACACTTTTTAAAAGTTCTAACCAGGTCGCCATCCATACCCTTCATTCCTGGTCGAAAGAAACCAACCCTCAATGTTATCCTAACCAGCGCCCTGCTTTTCGCATGATCACCACAATACCCTTCATGTATTTCTTTTAATATCTCCAATCCCTGCTCTTTGGCCAAGCATTTCAAAAAAGGTTCAAAACGCGACCTCTTGTATAATTCTTCATTTATAACACAAAATCGAGTCGCTGTCTTAGCTTCCTTTGTTGACAACCGTATTTCACCTTCTTTTGCCTTAACGAGAACATCCCAGATAGGTGTACGCCAATCATCTTTGATTTCGAGCTCCATTATTTCCTTCCTTTTTTTCCACACTACTATGGCTTAAATCCATTAGCGTAATCTTCCGAGTATCATAAGTCCCCAATGTACCTGCAATCAGAGCGAGCTGATCAGCCCGAGTATTATCAGCCCTCGGCAAATGCTCCAGTTTAAATTCCTCAAAGCGTGCAACCTCTTCTCGTAATTTCTTTAAATACACCGCCATATGTTATTCTTTTGCCTCAAAAGACCTGTCGAACTGACGGGATACCAATTGAGAATCTGTATATGCCATCACCTTCCTTGCTCCCAGATCGCTTGCCATTTTCAAACCTTGCAACATCGCCTCATATTTGGCTTCATTATTAAACGCCTTGTATCCCAGTTTTAATGCAAATTCCAAATTTTCCCCTTCTGGTCTGGTTAACACAATCCCTAGCCCTGCCCCCGATACCATAGTTGATCCATCAGTATGCAATAACCATGCCTTCGTTTCATCACCTGGTTCAGATTGGTGCACCATCTCTTGCAGGAAATCCGCTAACACTTGCGCTTTGATGGCCGCCCTAGGTTCGTACACCACATCGTATTCACTCAACTCCACCGCCCACTTCACCTGCCTTCCAGACATGTTTGGATTACTCAAGACCTGCTTGGGAGCTAGGTTAGTACGTACCTTCACCTTGTGGCTCAAAAGATATGGCCGCAATTTCCTTGTTGTACAAACTAGAGCAAAACCTCCTTTCTCCAGCTTGGAATAATTCAACTCAACACCACACAACATTCTGCTAATATAATATATAGGTTTCTGGATACCTGCATCCTCTCTGATGAGCACCGAACTTACTGCGACCTCTCCGCCCGATATATACAAGATCAGGTCTTCCCCTGGCATTGGCTTAGTTAACAGTGGTATCTATGTTAAGTATTCCTTCAGCTTATCAAATGCATCCGCTGCTTCCTTGGTCCATTCGAACTTGGACCCTTTCTCGAGTGCCCTGAAAAAGGGGACACCCTTTTCTGCTGACCTGGAAATAAAACGATTAAGACCTGTAATCCGACCTGTGAGAACTTGTACGTCACGCACCGTCCGAGGATGTGGCATCTCCAAAATAGCCCGCACCTTCTCTGGGTTAACCTCTATATCTCTCTCTATTACCATATATCCTAAAAATTCTCCAGATCGCACGCCAAATGCGCACTTCTTTGGATTGAGCTTCATCCCGTACTGCCTTAGCATAAGAAAAGTTTTTCTCAAGTCCTCCACATGGGATTCTGCTTTCTTTCTTTTTACCAGCATATTATCGACGTAAACCTCCAGAGTGGACCCCAACAGGTCCTTGAACATTATGTCCACTAATCTTTGATAGGTCGCCCCTGCATTTTTTAAACCAAAGGGCATAGACACAAAACAGTACGTTCCCGTTGAAGTAACAAAGCTCACCTTGGGTTGATCCTCCTTCGCCAGTGGTATTTGGTGATAACCTTGTGAAGCATCCATCATACTTAATAGCTCACACCCTGAGGTTGAATCCACTAACTGATCAATTCGTGGCAGAAGATAATGATCCTTTGGACATGCTTTATTTAATTCACGAGAATCCACACACATCCTCCACTTCTGCCCTGGTTTAGGTACCATTACAATGTTATATAAGTATTTCGGAAATTGGATTTCCCGAATGTGGCCTGCTTTCAACAGTTTCTGCACCTCCTCCTCAATTATCTTGTCCAATTCAGGCCCAAAATGCCTTCTCTTTTGCTTAACCGACCTCGCTTCCGGATCTGCATTCAGATGATGTTGCGCGACCTCTGGGGATACCCCTGTCAACTCTCCGTCCCTAAAGGCAAAAATGTCCTGGAATTCCCTCAATAATTTTATTAGTTCTTCTCTCAGTGTTTCTGCCATCAAGGTTCCAATTTTCATAGTGTACTCTGGGTGACCTTCCTCCAACGAAATCTCCATCAAATCTTCATGTGGCCGAATAGAATTCTCTTGTTCTTTCATTTTTTTTCGCACTAAGTATACCCTCCGGTACTTCTTCACCCCTTTCTTGCTTGTTCTTACTCAGGCCTTTCCTAACTATCATCTGGTAACACGACCTTGCGACCTGCTGCTCGGAGATAACTTCCCCCACTTTATCTCCCACCTGGTACTTGGTACTCATATGATAAGTTGATGTTACTGCCTGGAATGCATTAAGGGCAGGTCGGCCTAATATTGTGTTATACGTCGACCTCCCATGAACTATCAAAAATTTTAAATTCTTCTTTGCCTATAATTCATCTCTTCCTAACACCACTGCCAGTGTTAGCTCTCCCTCCGTAATCACTTGTGCTCCATTAAATGCATATATGGGCGTATTCACAGGTCGCACCCTTGTTTACAACTTCATTTACTCCAGGCAATCTGTGTATATTATGTTAACAGAGCTTCCGTTATCCACAAAAATCCTCCTGACCTCGTACCCCGCTATTTCAACTTCAACTACCAACGCGTCATTATGATCCTCCTGCAACCCGCATTGTTCGTAAGGACCAAAAGAGATGATTGGTCCTGTTCTTTGTGGTCACTTACTTACACTAGCGACCTCCCATGTCCCAGACCGAGCTGATCTGACGTGTTTCTTTCATGCACTATTGGTATCACCATCTGTTGGTCCTCCTGAAATCATGTTTATTCTTCCCTTATTCCTTCTTGGCCCATTATGTCCCTGATTTCCTTGTTGTGGCTGCCTCTCGGCCTGATCTTGAGGTGGGTCTCTCGGCAGTGGTGGGGGCAATGGTTTCCTTGGTTCTCTTAGTTCTCTATCCTTGTAAATGACTTCCTTCAAATGTTTGGATTTTATGAGCCTCTCGATCTCTTCCCTAAGATGCCTGCACTTCTCCGTGGAATGACCGTAGTTATTATGAAACAAACAAAAGAAATCTGACTTGGGATTAGTAGGGAGCTGCGTGCAAGTTTTGGGCCATTTTATATCATTAGGTATCAGGCGCTCCATGATAGTAAACACCTTAGCCCGAGGATAGATCAATGGGGTAAAACCCTCGTCCCTCCCGTTTCTCATATCTACCTCTGGCTTTTCTCTCGCCATGGGACCTAGGTATAGGATCCCGTGCACTACCCTTCTGGGCTCCCTTCTGACTTCCCTCTTTGATACACTACCTCCGGCCTCTGCGATCTCCACACCAAATCGCAAACGATGCTCCTCCTCCGCCTCTTCTACCTGTATGTACTTGTTGCACATTTCTAAGACCTCTTCGTATGTTCGCGCCACTTTCTTAACCAAAGATTTGCGTAAATCCTCCCTCCTCAATCCTTGATGTAATGCCCCTGCCTTCATTTAATCTATAGCGGTGGGTACCTCTAGCGTGGCATTGGTGAACCTGTTGACATATTGCTTCAAAGTTTCATCAGGTCGCTGCACCATTGTAAAGAGTGACTGTGCAGTCTTTGTATATTGCTTCACACTGGAAAATTGCTTTAAAAAGGCCGCCCGCAGCACTCGAAAGCTGGTAGTTTTTCCCTTTGACAATTGATAAAACCAGCTTTGGCGATTTCTCTCAAGGTAGATACAAAGGCCTAGCATGCCACAGTGTCCGTATATCCGTGTAACATCATCTCATTCTCAAAGAGATGCACATGCTCTACTGGATCCGTCGCCCCACGATATTGGAACTCCAATGTCTTATATCCCTTAGGTAGCATAGCTCGCAATATATCATCCGAAAAAGGACGTCCTTTGTCCTCGTCAAGCTTTTCTCCCGCCATCTGCCTCTGCAAGGTTAACAATGCCTCCTGCATATCTCTAAATGCCTTATCCCCTGGCCCAACTTCATTCTCCCCTTTTTCCTCATGGTACTGGCCTCGGATTTTATGAGATTTTTCCCTGGATTCACCATCCGCGCTTGAGGTTTCTATTCCGCTCTCACTAGCGTGCTTGCTATACTGCCGACCCCGATGTCTATAATGTGTTCGCCTTACCTTCAACTTCTTCCTCTCTTGTACTTATACTTATGAGTGTGGGACTCTGAGGACGAGGTAGAGCTGGAAGAATCCCCATGTTTCCGCTTGCTCAGGCTTCCCTTCTTCCCGTGAGATGATGTCCACAAAAGAGACCCTCCGCTTTGTTTTGTCTTTTTTGTTACCAATTTTTCTTCATGCCCACCATCCGACTTATCCGCCTTCTCTTTTAAAGTACCCAGCTCACCTACTAGGTATTTGCTCAGATCTTCCTATTTTCCTGGGGGTACAAAATCCATAAGCCCTTACAAGAACCTTTTATTGACTTGACAAAGCCTATCTTTGGGTAAATCTTTACACTCCTTTGTCCCTATGTAGACTAGTTTCTGCGAGATAACTTCCGACGACTTCTCCTGTGGATCTCCTTCAGGTTCCTTTTCTTTTTGTTGTTTTGGTGAAGATGGTGGTGTGCCAACCAGATTTTGGATCACTGGTTCTCCTTGGGGAGGTGTTAGTTCGTCTTTTGCTTGCTCTCCTTTATTGATCTCCCCTGTCTTGATCTTCTTCTTTGATTTGCTCGATCCAGGACCGAAATTCAAGATCTTAGGTTGCATGTTTCAATCTTTCATACTGCGCTTATGAATTTTCTCACATCTTTTGCTCAAGGACTCGATGTCCCTCTTTTCCACAAACGGCGCCACTTAATAAAACCAAAAAGATTGGTTACCAAGAATATGAGGTACTAACCTCAGATCCGAGATCAGCGACCTGAATAATGATGGAATAGCGTCTCAGCGATCCAACTGATCTCCAAAAAACTTCCTAGCAACCTAATCGATCCTGCAAAATAACACCCTCAGTCAAGGCGGTGGACGGACCCGGCGAAGGTCCTCCGATGCTTAAGTCAGATAGTGCGAGAGATATTTCGAGAGCTCAAACGTAGGATAAATCAACTTAAAATAGAAGAGAGGCGTACACCCCTTTTATAAAGGCAATAAAAGTGTTCCCCAAGCTAGGGTTACCTTCTCCCGTTATAATTTCATAAATACCATAGCCGACTTAGAATTAGGGTTTCTCCTATATGCTAAGTTCCCATAAATAATAAATCTCTCGTTAAATTACCAGAATAGGCCCGAGTCTGTGATTCTTTTAATATAATTCACCGGGACCCCACAATACCATCCATATTAGCCCATTCGGACCTAATATTACAAAGCCCAATACTGAGCTGCCAGATAACGCAGAGCTAACAAACCGTAAGAGGTCGCTACCCTATATGAGAGCTCACCCTCATACTTCAGGTCACTACTCTACAAACCAGCTCACCCACCTCTCAGAAGGAATGCTCCTTCCAAGAAATGAGGTCGCTTTCCATAAATACCAGCATATAGCTTACATGAATATTTATAGTCGTATCACATAGGGACAATTATCTAACACCAAAAATTGTATTATACTAGACTTTTTGGAAAAACAAAACTTAATCTTGAAAACATCATAACTTTTTTATTTGTTATTAGTTATATATATATATATATATATAGGGGTGGGTTCAAATGGAACCATGTCATTATATGTGAACCTAGGGACTCATCTTGACCATTGGATTGAATAATCTAGATGGTTGAGAACATGACACGTCAGCAGTGTATTTATGGTAAATATTGCATTAAATTAATAAAAAGGGTATTTTCGACATATAACAACATTCATAAAGAGCGCTGAATTGCTCTTTAGAAAGCACTACGGATAAAAAAAAAAAAAAGCACTGCGGCTTTATACAAAAAGCATCACAAAATTCATATACAATTACGGAAAAATTCAAAAATTTCAAAAAAAACTCAAATATTCAACAAACAATTTTAAATAAGATTTATGTATAATTAAGTAGCAATGTTTTTTTCACATATAATTAGTGCTTTTATAATGTAAGTAGCAATGCTTTTTTCATATTACGGCAGCGCTTTTTTACTACACTAAAACTGCTTTTTCTAAAATTGCATATAATTACACTGTGCAAATACTTGGAGTGCTTTTTTTAATATTGTTAGAGTGCTTTTGAACTACACTAATACTGCTTTTTGGCCAGCAAACCCCAGAAAACCGACGCCGGAGCCGTCGCGGGGGCCCAGACCAAAGACCCAACCAACCAAATCTCAGCCACACCGCCGTCACGAGGAACCTGCCGAACCATCGCCACCCCATTCACCGACTGCCGTTCACAGTCCGGCAACCCAAAAGACCCAACCAACCAACCAAATCTCAGATAAAATTACCTAAAGATGCTAAAATAAGATGTCGGCACAATTACACAGTAAATTCCATTACAGTCATTATTATTTCACTTCAAGTAACCTCAAGTCTAACCAGACAACAAGCCAGGCATTAAAAAAAAAGGATTATTATATGACACATACTATTGCAAAAAAAAATAAAAAAATTTAAAATTAGTACAATAAAACCCTGGCCTATCCAATGGTTACTGTACAGTGCAAATAGAATCAAGGGTGTAAACCAACACCAAAAACAAAATAAAAWYTTTTTTATSGAAAATGAGCCGAACAAACTCTATTGTATTTATTATGATTTTTATTTTTTCAGTGATGCCCACGTCTCAGGGCAGAAAAAAACCCTCCAGATTTCTCCTTCCATTTATCGTCTTCATCATCTCCAACCTGTTTCACAAAGTAGRGTGCCAAGATTTTCAATAAACAAGTTGAATTAAACCACAATAGTTGTCCCTTTCTCAAAACAAATCAACATAGAAGTTGGATATCTATAAGCARCAAGCATTCAGTAATTTAACAAAGCACCAGTTGGCCATAAACTACTCAATTTTGAACAGTTTTTAAATACTTGTGTTAGAGATACAATCATTGAACTGCAGCAAATAACAAAAGAAGAAAAAAAAATATTTAAAAACAAAAACTAATAGACCTCCTTAGAAGTTTGCTGGAGAATTTCCTTGACATCAGAAAAGTCGGGTCTCAAAGCTGGAGTGGCGCTGTTGGGAAGGCAGCGCGCCGCCGGTGGCGTGGGGGCGGCGGGTAGGGCTGGACGATTTGGAGAAGAAGGGTTTGGGTGAGAAGTAATAGGCAAACACGGCTGGGATTTGGGGATTAAATCGAGTGATTGGATTTATGTAATATGACCTAAAAGCCCTTTTCCTTCCATATATATAATTTAATAAATTTAAAAAATAGAAAAAATCTGGTCCACACATTTAATTAGATCTACGGCCTGGATTGGTTCCTAGGTTCGCATATATTGACGTGGGATCTATTTGAACCTAATCCTATATATATATATATATATATATATATATATATATTATATATATATATAGGGTTGGGTTCAAATAGAACTATGTCATTATATGCGAACCTAGGGACTAATCTTGACCATTAGATTGAATAATCTTAATGGTTGAGATTATGACATGTCAGCATGGTAATAATTTAAAAAAATCCATTAAATAATTAAAAAGGGTATTTTGGACATATAACAACGTTTATGAAGAGCACTAAATTTCTTTTTAAAAAGCACAACGGATATAATTGCAAATTCAAGAATTTATAATAAAACTCAAATCTTCAACGAACCATAACTTTTTTAATTTTTATTCATTTTTAATGAAAAATATATCAAATTAATCACATTCTCAATATCTACGATTTAAGATATATATTGCATATTTAAAAATGTAAAAATAAATAAATATAATTAAATTTAAAAATCTGAATATTAAAAGCATTGTATATGGCTATTTATAGGAAAACTACACAAGTTTTCAGCAGTGCTTTTTTTTTTTTTTTTATGTTGGCAGTGCTAGTTTTTTTGGAGTGCTTTCTTAATATTGTTGCGGCGCTTTTTTTACTACACTACCACTGCTTTTTATTTTTCAACATCACCACCGAAAAATCGGCCAACAACCAACAGTGCCCCTGCCAATTTCTCCCAAAAGTATCGGGGGTATTCCTTCAAAAAGTACTGGGGCCCCAAATTCAAATTCAGAAATCACTTCACGAATGCCCCAAAAATCTGAATTTGGCACCACGATACAAAATAAA
>BMAC01000328.1:482028-494049 GCA_014905375.1 Phtheirospermum japonicum | reverse complement strand
TTTATTTTTGTATCGTGGTGCCAAATTCAGATTTTTGGGCATTCGTGAAGTGATTTCTGAATTTGAATTTGGGGCCCCAGTGCTTTTTGAAGGAATACCCCCGATACTTTTGGGAGAAATTGGCAGGGGCACTGTTGGTTGTTGGCCGATTTTTCGGTGGTGATGTTGAAAAATAAAAAGCAGTGGTAGTGTAGTAAAAAAAGCGCCGCAACAATATTAAGAAAGCACTCCAAAAAAACTAGCACTGCCAACATAAAAAAAAAAAAAAAAAGCACTGCTGAAAACTTGTGTAGTTTTTATTTTTGTATCGTGGTGCCAAATTCAGATTTTTGGGGCATTCGTGAAGTGATTTCTGAATTTGAATTTGGGGCCCCAGTACTTTTTGAAGGAATACCCCCGATACTTTTGGGAGAAATTGGCAGGGGCACTGTGGTTGTTGGCCGATTTTTCGGTGGTGATGTTGAAAAATAAAAAGCAGTGGTAGTGTAGTAAAAAAAGCGCCGCAACAATATTAAGAAAGCACTCCAAAAAAACTAGCACTGCCAACATAAAAAAAAAAAAAAAAGCACTGCTGAAAACTTGTGTAGTTTTTATTTTTGTATCGTGGTGCCAAATTCAGATTTTTGGGGCATTCGTGAAGTGATTTCTGAATTTGAATTTGGGGCCCCAGTGCTTTTTGAAGGAATACCCCCAATACTTTTGGGAGAAATTGGCAGGGGCACTGTGGTTGTTGGCCGATTTTTCGGTGGTGATGTTGAAAAATAAAAAGCAGTGGTAGTGTAGTAAAAAAAGCGCCGCAACAATATTAAGAAAGCACTCCAAAAAAACTAGCACTGCCAACATAAAAAAAAAAAAAAAAAGCACTGCTGAAAACTTGTGTAGTTAGAGGGAGAGAGAGAGAGAGAGAAGAGAGAGAGAGAGAGAGGATCAATCTCTTATTTCCCAACATGTTACTAGTTGAAACATACGTGCAGAGTAAATTGCACTTTCACTCCCAAATTTTGATTATTGCATTTTAAAACTGATAAAAGCTTTGAGCTAGTTTGCAATTCAAGTCCTATTTAAGTTGTAATATCCAACACTTTTTCCCTTGAGCTAGAAAAAAGAAATTTTTAGATCTAATTTTAAGTCTCATTACCTAAAACATCTCAAATGTAACAATGTTGAAAGATAAAGAAATAATTATATGACACATTAAATTCGAAACATTGTCAAAGCAATGTATAGATCTTGACAATGTCTATCTTTAGTTTAAAACTTCTCATCCAATCATTTTACTTCTCTGTCTTTATTTTTATTCATGATCAGTTTTTCAAATCGTTCTCTGTTTCTTGCAACAGACATTAACAAGAAAATAAATAGTGTCGTACCAGTGTTTTTTACATAGTATTTTTTAATTTATATTATTTGATCAATGGTCCTAATCAATTTGACTGCTTGTTACTAGATATTTATTATATATTATTAGAGAGTTCTATATTATTTGTTGTTTTTTTATTTTATTTTATAAATTGTTATTTTTGTTTGATATTTGATGGAACTTAAATTTATTATATTTTTGAGATTTTGTTTTACCTTATATCCTTATCCTTGTTAAAATATTCTCAAAAATACTTTCAGGTTATCCATATCATTTTTTTCTCCATTCTTAAATGTCACCAAAAAAAGATGCGACATATGAACTTTGGTTTTGATTTCTAATTATAATTTTTGATCCATGATCGATTTATGTGTATGATTGAATTAAGATGTCGAGTGGAATTTTATAAGCTACGAAAAATGAGTTTGGTGATTGTTTAACCTTTGTACTCTTCCTCAATGTGTATATTTTATTTTTTATTGCATAAATTATATATAAAATAAACTTTTGATTTTTTTTTGAAATTATTTTTTTTCAGTCTTCCTCTATGCATGTGGTTTTTTGTTTTGACGAGATTGTCTGAATTTTTGAAAATGCACGATTGTTATGTGTAATTTATGATTTATTTCATAGAAATCAAATAATTGTTCATATGAAATTGACCTTTATTTTTAGAATTCATAATGGTACGTAATTCAATTTTTAAAATTCTTCATTCTGCATTTGTTCTCATTATATTCCCACCAGATTATAGTGCTTATTTTAATTCTTATCACATACTGATTTCTGATTTCACAGTTTAACTACCTAATTTTGAAAGTGGAGCATATACTTATTTGATTTGTTGATATTATTTACAAGATTAAAATGCATGATACATTTTGAATCTTTGGGATCATTTCAACGAGTTATAAATTGTATTCTGATATGATATTACACACTTGTAGATGATCTATGTTTTCAAATTTGTTCCTTTTCAACTTATTTGAAATATATGTGGAATTTTCTTTATTTTGCAAAAAATGATTTTATTTTGAATAAAATTTGTTGTATAGTTTATCATATCTGACATACTCCCACCTTTATTTTTATTAAAACCTTCCAAATAATATAGTTTTAGAAAAAGTTTATATTCTCCTCTATTTGCTTTTGTTTTTCACAATAAAATATTTATTTTTTTGCAACATTATTTGGTGTAGTATTAAAAAAATATTTCATTATATTAAAATATACAACAAATAAATACCCAATCCGTTCGTGTCACCAATTTTTAGTAATGGTCAGTTTTATGTTCCAAAGTCAAGAGTAAAAGTAGAAAATGATTGAAAACACTCATTTGTAAAAAAGACGGTAGATATGTAAATAGAGTTAATAATATACTTTATAAAAAAAATTGTAGTGTGGAAATTAATTAATTTTAATTATTATTATTTATTTATTTTTAAAACTTATATATTTTTAATACACTCAATATTATAATATGTGTATATATATACAAATTCTATAAATACCCATGTATTCACACGGTTATTATATATTTGCACCAAGTAACTGCAAACGGAGGGTGAATTTATAGAAGGGTCCTCTCTTTTTTCTAAGAATAGGGCTCCGACATATTTTTTCAGATTTTCCAATTTTTTATATTTTTTTTAATTATTATATTTATATTTTTACTTTGGATTCATCATTTGTTGTGAATAAGTTTGTAATTATTTTACGTGATTAATAGAAAATAAAAAGTAGTGCAAGTTAATATTAACATGAAAATTATTTATAAAAATAAAAATTTATCACAACAAATATAAAATTTTATTTTATCAAAAATAAATATTTATCACATTAAAATATTTTTCATTATTTTAAATAATCGCCAGTAGGTGATAGCTGATTGTAAAATACTATTTTGTAAATTAGCTGATTGGAGTAGTTGATTTAAGATTAAAATATCAGTATTAACATAATTTAGAGATGTAAACAAAAATAATATACATAAAAATCAAGAAAAGTATAAAATAATAATAAATTAATTTATAATAATAAATAATGACTTCCTAAAAAGTATTTTAAAAAATTAAGAGAAAATAAATATAAACAATGATATCAAAATAATTATATTGATAAATAAGAAAAATATGTGTAAAAATAATATTTATTTACAACTATAATAATAATAATAATATATTAATACATGAAAAATAATATTTTATAAATTTAGAATTATAAATAAAGACTTCCTACAAAAATATAAATAATGATACTAAAATAATTATTTTGATAAATAAGTATATCATTATATCCAAACATAATATTTATGTAGAACTATAACATAATATGTTAGTATATAAAAGAAATACTTTATAAAAATAAAATGATAAAAATGATTTTCTTTCCAATAAACTATTAGTTTATTACAATATATATATATATATATATATATATATATATATATATATATATATATAAATTTGTAGTTTTTTTCAAACTATGTCTTATTGGATGTTCATTTGTTTATGGGTCTTTAACTGGATATATTTGTTGCTAGAGGTTCTTCACTAGTTGACAGGAAATTCAATATTTTGTGATTATTCATTTTTTTATTATATATTCTTTTATTTGTTATTAGAAGTTCTTTTTAACAATCACTTATGTCTAACCTAAGGAGTCATTATACCGTGCACATGGGAATATCTTGCAAGGTGTATCCAATAATTTAATTTTTCATTATATATAATTGGAACATATCATAATATATAACTGTTACATATTATCATAAATAATTGAAATTTTAAATCTAATATCTAAAATTCTAAAATGAAAAAATTAAATTTAAAACGAGAAATTAAACCCTAAAAATGAAAAACTAAACCCTAAAAATGGAAAACTAAACCCTAAAATGAAAAATTAAACCCCGAAGTTGAATATTAAACTCTAATCCTAAATTTTATCATATATCATCACATATAACTGCCACATATCATCACATATAACTAACAAATATCACTGAAAGAAAATAAAGAAATCATATTTGAAGAGATATTTTGTATTCAACTTTTCTGCAATTTCATTCAATTATAATTTTTTCATAATTACATCAGAGAATGTCACCACTATTTATAGTGTCATGTAAGATAAATGTAACCCTAAAATATGTGGCTAAGATTGCTACAATACACTTAGAAAATCGTGTGGTTGTTATTGCTACAGTACATCCTCGCAGCTGGATGTACTAGATTAGGGCTGACATCATTAGCTGACGTAGGGTAGGTTGTCCTCATGTGAGTCTCATTGCTAGCTGTAAGTGCGACCTCTGGCCGATCGCTCGTACTCCTTGAGATGTCGCCATCCTTGCAACCTGATGCTGGCATTATATGACCAGTTGACCGAAATGTATCAGGTCGCTCTCTATTCAGGTTGCCAACCTTGCGACATGGTGCTGCACTCATCTTCAAGTCGCTAAGCATTATATGACCAGGTTCAGGTCGCTCTCTATTATCCCCCCTTAGTTCGAGTGCGGCGAGAGGAAGAACAGAGAGCTTATTATAGAGCCGAACAAAGAATTGACGAGACAGCGGTTTGGTGAAGACATCGGCAGTCTGATCAATAAAAGGGACGAACCAAACCTGCAGCAATTTCTTCGCAATGAGGTCGCGAACAAAGTGAAGGTCTAATTCAAAGTGCTTCGTACGGGCATGAAGAACAGGATTGGAGGCAACATCAACAACACTTTGATTGTCGACCCAGATTGTAGGAACAACAAGAAGAGCGACCTGAAGCTCATGTAGCAAGGATCGAATCTAAACTAATTCATCAGTAGCATGAGCGAGGCTGCGATATTCAGCCTCGGTGCTGAACCTCGAAACAGAGGTCTGCTTCTTAGAACACCAAGAGACAATATTTGCATCTGAGAAGAATACAAAAACCAGTGGTGGATTTTCTGTCATCTAGGTCGCCAGCCCAGTCGGAGTCTGAAAAACCTGTCAGAGTAAAGAAAGAGGTTTTACTGTAGGTTATGCCATAAGAAATGGTACCGGCAAGATATCGCAGAATTCTCTTGACAGCTCGCCAATGCGTGCTGAGAGTACAGTGCATATATTGACACACTTTGTTGATGCTGTAAGAAATATCAGGTCGAGTGATTGTGATATACTGAAGAGCTCCAACAATACTCCTGTAAAAGGTTGGATTAACAGTGGGCTCACTACAAGAAATCTGCTCTTCAGTGACGATTTTTTTTCCACGCATAAAAATCCATCATAGTATGTTAAACAATAGTGACGTTTTTTAAATTCGTCATAGAATAACACCCTTCTATGACAACATTTATTGTTGTCACAGTTGTTCACCGATTTCGTCACGAATACTCATATTTGAAGATGATTAAATGTATTTTGTCACAATTTTGGGATGACAAAAAAAATGGTTAGGAAAACCCATTTTATGACAAACATATAATAAAATGTGACGAGAATTGGGTGTCATGATAAATTTGTAGTTGTGACAGAATTAATTTTGTCACTAATGTTCTCTTGAATAACGGTGACGATATTTGGTGTCACATCAAGTTTCTTTTCATGACAACGCTACAATTTGTCATCAGTTCTAGAAGAATGGCGACAATATTATTTTGACACGAAAGAGTTCTTTGGTGACGTCAAATATGAATTTGTCATAGTAATTTAATTTTTGTTACAAGTTCACACCAGATTTAGGAGATTCTTCCGATAACAAATTGATAATAATTAGAGATAATTTTTGGTATTGCATATTTGTGTTTTTAAAAGAATCATATTTCTCATTAATTCTTCTAAATATAATATTAATTAATTTTAATTACTTTATATTTTTAACGACTATATTATTATTAAATAATATTTATTAAGTTTCTTATTTTTAAAATTGATTAAATAAGTTTATAAACTTAAATGATAGATTTTCTTTTTCTGATTTCAAGTTTTGAAACTTATTTATTATTTTGTTATATCATTTTATATTTGTCTACAAAAGTTCTCAATTAATCTCTTTACCCAAAATCTCTTTTTGTGAATACCTTTTTTTTTGTGTGTGAAATATTTATTTAGAAGTTAATCACACTTTATTATATTCTTATCTAATATAAATATATTTTGTTGTTTATTTTACAATACTTCAATTATATTTTTCATTTTTAAAATATATCTGTAATTATTCATGATTAAATACTTATTTATCTTTCTTTATAATTTTTAACAGCTTATATTATTTTAGAATATTTCTAAGTTTTTTATTTTACAAATTTATCTTATAAATATGTAAATTCAAAATATTTTTAGTGTAYATATATATATATATATATATATATATATATATATATATATATATATATATATATATATATATATATATTCTGATTTTAGTTTTGATATTTATTTAGTATTATTTTATAAAATTTTATTTTGTTTGTAATTTTTTTTGATTCTTCATTTATTAAATATTTATTTAGAATTTATTTTATATTCATGAGAAGTATTAACATTTTTTTAAGCTTAAAATATGGATTTTTTGTAAGTTATGTTAGGTTAAAATAAAGATTAAACTTATTTTTAAATGTATATTTCTTTGTTTATAAATTATAATATTAGGACCACGTGGTGGAGTGGTTGGGGCTAGGTACAAAATTAAAACATTGCGGGTTGAAGCTCTATATCTCTTGAAGATTATTTTTGGACTCCTTAGAAAAAGTGTAAATGTTGAGCAATGCCAATAAAAAAATTAAAATGTGGTTGGGGCTAGGTACAAAATTAAAATAATGCGGGTTGAAGCTCTATATCTCTTGAAGATTATTTTTTGACTCTTAGAAAAAGTGTAAATGTTGAGCAATGCCAATAAAAAAAAAATTAAAATCGCAAACCAAAACCACCGTGGGACTTGAACCCACAATGTATAATACTAATTGCTAACAAAGTATGATTCTAATCATTTGACCAACTAGTATTTAATGTTAATTTTTAGAAATAATATATAATTAACGTTTGTTATTGAACATCGTGAATATTTTTGGCATTGGGATTGCTATTCCACTCATTTCGTCAAGATAAACACTCCGTATTCTATCATAAGTCATTCCGGCCAAGAAAATAAGTGCAGCGCCAATAAATTCATGAGAGATTATTTATAAAAGGGCTCCGTTGAGTCCCATATCAGTGATAGAACATATTCATATAATTATGAAACCCATATGAGATACAGAGGAATAGGCTATGACTCAAACTTTTGTGCACCCCGTTTTTAATAAATTAATTTAAAAGCACGTTAGTTTTCTCGCAAGAGTACGAGGTAACTGTAGGGTGATGAGTTTGACTCAAGTCGTATCTCTCGAGGAAGCAGCTGTTCGGTCCTTCGGATGTTTTTCTCAATTTACGAACTAAAGTAAAATACATATACATTTGGGGTTTTAAAAGGTTTTGAATTGATCATTATGAACTAAAGCAATAATTAAATTAAATCTATTTAAACTAATTACTCTAACTAGATTATSAACTACGAGCAATAATTAAACTATCAATGATACGCAACCATAAATTAAACCTAATTAACAAATCTAAGATCATAAGCATAAGAAATTACCACTAAGCAATGAATCATAAGAATCTAAGATTAACGAATAACTAAGCACAAATCAACTCGCATAAATTAACTAAATTAACCAATATCCAAGCATAAAGACTATTAAACTAATTATCAAAACTAGAATTAACTAAGAGATTAACTAAATAATTAACTACGAAATTAACTAAGAGTTTAGAGTACTTATTGTAACTACGGAAAGCAGTAAAAAGCTCCATCTATTCCGAAGTTTGAACATTGATCTTGGGCGAAGAATGAATCCCGAACTCGAATTCTACGTTTTGGACGCGTTGTTCTTTGATCCTTGATCTCCGTCTTCAAATCTCGTTATGAGATGTGGAATTATGTTTATTATCAGCTAAAATACCCTAGGGGGTCATGTGTTCTCTTCAAAATCCGAAATAATGAGGGTTTATATAGATATTGCAAGTCTTGGCGCACAAGAAACCCTAAAATCCAAATTCTGGGCCATCGCGTCGATGGTGCGTCAACGTAGCATTGACTGACGCGCGCTGGTGCTCGGTGGGACTCGGTAGACTTGGTCGGCAGGTGTGCGCGTCGGCTGGGCAAGTGCGTCGATGGGGTGCGTCGACATCGATGCTTCAGCAAGTTGCGTCGACGTTGCGTCGACATCGACGCTTCAGCAAGTTACGTCGATGTTGCGTCGACATCGGTGCGTCAACATCGACGCTTCAGCAAGTTGCGTCGACTGACGCGGATCATGGCTCACGTCGACGGGGCGTCGACGATCGCGTCAGTCGACGCGACTGCGCGTCTGTCTCCAATTCTCGATCTTTTGCTACTCGTTTCACCGGAAAGCTTGTTCTTCACTTCTTGAACATCGAACCTCGTCTATTACGCATTAAACTCTTCCGGTTACTTAGCTGTAAGGTGAAAAACAATGAAATATCACCTACTTGCATCAATTATGATCAAAATGCGGTAAAATAAGCTGGAATTATAAAAATACGAGATTAAGCTTAAATCGTCCAACTTACACCAAAAACAAATAGAAAAACGTACTAAAATACTAATAAAAACAAGGACAAATCTACTCTAATCAACTACCCCACGCTTTATTGGTTTGTTCGTCCTCGAACAAATGATGATTTCAAAGTATAACTAGAATGAAAATCAGTTCAAGCAAAGAGTCGTGCTATGTTACATACATAATTTTGAAAATAGGTACAAGCCACGCAACGTCAAACACTTGACCATTATTACATTGTCGCTTCAAAATAAAATCATGCTTCCTCACGAAGGATAATATATATAAGTACGCTCCAAAGCACTCAAGTATATTCTGCATGGGACGTGTATACACTCAAATCATACAATTACATGCACAATAAATAAGCACAGAAAATCAATCTCATTTCAATCGCGAATTAAGTGTGCTGTCTAAACTAAGAATAGGTCTTTGCGGGTTGTAATGTAAGGCTCTTTGGACGGGTGTGGAATATATAAGTCGTGTGGCTAATCGCTCACTCAACTTAATCTAATCGAGAAGCAATCGCTTCACCTCGCTCAAAAATAAAAACTTCACTTAACACTCATAACGTAGCCTTTCAAACATAGGCTATTCCTCAACTCAAAACTCGTAAACCGACTGAACGCTCAAACCACTTAAGTACAATTGAATCTTATAATGTGCTTCTACACAACTCATGCCTTTACAAGCGCGTAGGCAATTAATCAACATATCCACTATCCTATCTTTTTATTTTTTTTTATTTCCCCCTTTATTATTATTATTTTTTTATGGGGTATTAATTTTTTTTCTTTTTTTTTATTTTTCGGATGGTGGTCCTTAATTACAAAAATAATAAATTCCTAATAAAATTTTCCAAGACTCAAATAACCAATAAAAATAGCGAACTCCTACCCCACGCTTTTAATGGGTTGTAGGGGTCGTCTCAAAAACACTCAAGGCTATAGGCATGGATATTTGGATATGATTGGCTCATTCGAAATTTATAGTGGCTAAAATTTATGAATATAGCCGGAATAAGGTTTTATATGTGCCTTAACTTCATGTTCAAAGTCGACTACACACAGCGATTTCAAAGAGATATCAAGACTGAACTTATTCAAGCACATGAAAAGATGATAAATACTCAGGCTACTCGCTGGCTTTTTGCATGAAAATAATTTTGAAATGACGCTGCTTTTAAGGTTTTGCGAAATTGATTGCGTCCAAGTACCATTTTACAATATATAATAATAAATTTTGAAAAATTATGCACTTATGCACGCTCAAAGACGAAAACAAATAATCATACATAGTCAACTTCGACAGGCATGCCATAAAAACACAAATAAGCGTATAAATAGCGATCAATCACATCAAAAATATGCATTTCAAAACAAAAGACATCAAATTGCACTAACCATACTCAACCACCCTCCTCCCTAAAAACTTGGCAATCTCCTGATTGTCATAAATATTAAAGAAAATAAGAGTAAGGGAGATAAGAAAACATCCCTGAAAATTCGATGGCCGAGTCTCTCTAAAAATGCATGTGCAATTATCCTTCGTCTTAGATCGTGTGACTAGATTGTCCCGAACAAACCTATAAACAAAAATAAATAAATAAAACATGATTGTGATCAATTGTGACGCGCAAGTGCCCGGTGGCACGTCTTTTTGGATTTGAAACGGCCGGATTGCGGCCAACATCGTAAATGGCTGGGTTGCAGCTCATCAAAAGGTTGTCGGGCTGCGGCTAACTTGGGTCGGATTGTGACCTCGATCGACGAAATCATCGTAATCCATGATTGCTGCGGTAAGCGGTAGGTTCAGTGGTTGATCGTCATCGTTAACGCCTCGAGTGGAACTAGCGGTAAGGCCTTGCGGTAGCGAGCTCCCGCTATATAACCGTTGTCCAAAATAAGCGACTTATCGTATTTTTTGCACATCAACACACACATAAACATACCACGAAAATTGACACAATATAAAAACAAAAATAAAATAAATAAAAATTAAAGAAAATGAAAACTAACGAATACTTGGGTTGCCTCCCAAGAAGCGCAACATTTAACGTCATATGCTCGACGCAATTACTTGATCAAATTCTAGCTCGTGGTGGGTCCACGAGCTCCTTCTTGGTACGATCACGATTCTTCATATAATCCTTGAAATAAGGCTTAAGTCGATGTTTGTGGACTGGGAATCCCGTCTTTGCACTCTCATTGTAAATAGTGGCGACTCCATACTCATCCATCTCTTTTATTAAAAATGGTCCACTCCATGCGACTTCAAACTTGGTTGGATCAAACTTACGATCGGAATTATATAGCACTAGTTGACCAACCTTGAACTTCTCGTTAAAAACTTCATTCGAATTCTTCTTCTTCGTTGTCCAATCCTTGCTATTAGCCTCGCCCTTTTTCTTCGTACGTTTAAAATTCTTGTAGGGGTCGAGGGAAACACTTCTTGAACGAATATGTGGTGGCCTCATCTCTTCTCTTGGCTCAAACTTTGAAAGATCTCATCGTGGTCTCAACTCCACTTTTGGCTCATTTTGAGGCACGTCAAACCGCATGGGCAATCCATCATCAAATGCCTCTACATTATCAAACTCTTCAATCGTGCCGATGCTCAGGAGTTCATTCACGCAAGAATCTACTAAATCAACAGTAGAACATTCGTCTTTTATAAATGGTGCAGGAGTCTTGTGAATATCTTGAAGTGAAAACATCGCTGTTTCGCCTAAGACGGACATAGTCACCCTCCCTTTGTTTACGTCGATCACCTTGCGCGTTGTAGACATAAATGGACGTCCTAACAAAATGGTGTGTTCTCGATCCTCGCTTTGTACGTCACCAACGTCCATAATGACAAAATCGATCGGAACTACTAGCTTGTCTACTTGTACTAAAACATCCTCCACAATCCCCAAAGGTAGCCTTATTGTTCTATCCGCCAATTGTAATCTCATCGTGGTCGGCTTCAACGGTCCTAGGTCAAACTCCTTGTAAATTGAGTGGGGCATCAGATTAATGCTAGCGCCAAGATCGAGCATCCCTCTTGCCGTTTGTCCATTCCCGAGAGA
>BMAC01000328.1:446153-456276 GCA_014905375.1 Phtheirospermum japonicum | reverse complement strand
GGATAGGAACCATTCACGCCCGAGAAACTATCAAACCCGACATGGTTTGCACCATGCCCTCCCATGCCGGGTTGCCCATATCCATATCCACCATTGGCAACGTGGTTTGCATCATGCCCTCCCACGTTGTCATACCCATTATACAACATCTCATTCCCAACATGGTTTGCACCATGCCCTCCCATGTTGGAAATGTATCCATCATAGTTATAAGCACCTTGCATACTCAAAGAAATCGTCAAATAAAAAGGAAAGCTAAAAACACAACGAAACGACAATTAAATCGAAGGCCTTAACCAAGCCGTGTCGCAACGGCGCCATTTTGAAGTGTAGTTTTTCGTGGTGTTGAAATATATCAACGGGTTCATGGCTTGGTATTATCGGAAATCGATTCAATTGAAGGAATCAATGTGTTTCAAGCTTTGAAAATTAAAAGAAAATGCAAACAGCAATTAAACTAACTAAACTAAGCTGGGAAATGAAATAGCAAGTTGGTCGGATGCCTCATCGTATGCCTCAATATGTAAATGTAAACCAATAATGAAAACAAGTAAGAAAATGCAATGTTTCACCAAGTACAAGAATGCATGCACAAGATACAACTATGCATAAAATCCTAAATAATGCAAATTAGCAAAAATTAAAAGCATGAATAGAAAGAGCAATGAAAATTAACGCTAAAGTTCAAAACTTTACGAAAGACAACAAGCAACAAAGCATAGATCTAGGATTTAGCATGAAACAAAGCATGAAAATTAAATTGTAAATAAAGCATAGGAAAAACTTGAAATCAAGACGATCTAAGACTTGATATATGATCTAGATGTGTCACTCATCTAGATTCCATATCCAATTATTAAGATCTAACAAGAAATCAAGGTGCTAAGGCAAAAGGCATAACACGAAGAACAAGCATGGAAATGAAGAACAAAGCATAGAAATAAAGCATAAAACATGAAATTGAAAGGAAACTTACTTGAATTAAGAAATGAAACAAGCTTGAATGTAAATTGCATCAAAGTAAACAATCCAAAGGAGTATTTGGATTCTTCTTAGGCTTAAAAACACAAGGCCTAGCATGAAAGTAAATCTAAAACTAGAAAAAGAAATTACATCAAAACTTGAAATTGAATCTAAAACCTAAGAGAGAAGATTATCCAAAAGCTTGATTGAAATTTGATCCCAAACCCTATCTTGGGTTGGGAGGGTTTTTTTTTTTCAATGGTGCAAGGTGTGGGCTTTATATAGTTGTTTATAGGGGCAAAAATGTCCAAAAACACCAAAATCCCCGCAGCCCTCAGCGTTGCAGTCGATCGATTGCAGGGGTGTCGATCGACTGAAGGGCAGTCGATCGACTGCTCTGCTGCAAGACGTTAGCCTCTACCCGGCAGTCGATTTCGGGGCGTTTCTGTTGATTCGGCAGTCGATTTGGAACTTTTCAGTCAATCCTGGATGCTTTCGGCTCAAATTTCTCATTTTCCGGTCCAAAACGTCCGCCGAGTGAATATCATCCTTTTAGCCACCTACAAAACAAGATTTCAAACTTAAAAACCAAAAAATAGCACAAACACCTCACACTTCGTACACTTTAAGACTATAAGCAAATAAACAAGAAATGACCTAAGAACTAGAATAAACGACTCAAAAACGACTAAAAACAGCGTTAAACTCTAACTAAAAATAAAAGAAAAAACACAACAATTACATGCAAAACACCTGCTTCTTTTAAGAAAACAAGTAATTTGATATTAGCCATAACAATTAGAAAGAAGATGATATGATATATTACAAGAGAGATGAAATCTTCATCATTCTACTATGATACATGAAATTAAGCATGATACTTTTATATATAATATAAGAAAATAGAATTGGTTTAATTTTGAAAAAGGAAACATTAGTGATAATCAACAATACTAATAGTTATATTTGTAGTAAATAAAATGATCCATATTATCAAGTATCTAAAAAGAAAGAAAAAAGATTGGTAAGAGGAAGGTATCATGATGGGCCGGTTACCATCCTTCTCGAAAAAATCGTATGCACGCAGCTTTCCATCCATTCCAGCTGATATACAGTAATCGCCGCAGCACAAAACTCTTCAAAACCCATTTTTCTGTATTGAAGAGAACTCACCTGGATAACACATATCAACACTCATTTTACCAATTTTCAAATAACTAGGCCAATTAATTTTATCAGAGTCTAAGTTCATATTTTATTTTTACCACGTTGACGTATTCAATGTTATTCTTATGTCGGAAAACAGCTACGTAAATGTAGATAATAACTTACTTCTTCTAGAGAATTTTCGGCCTTTACAGGACGAGTTGAATGCTTTTCTGAATATAAAGCAGCGTGTCCCAGTGCTGCCAGGAGAGTTTGTTCTGCCAAACCAATACCCAATTTTTTCTGCATAAATCTCAAGCTAAGTCTTTGATAAGTGACATTAACCAAACAGAAAAAAAAACCAAAAATCAGATTTCAGTTAACCTGGAGCAAATTAATCAAATATTGAGGTTCACAACCAGTGGCAACAACTAGCAGTGCCCTTAAGTGACTCGTTTTCTTCCCTTCACTATCTTTTCCAGATTCCTGTGAAAGCTTTTTAAGTGAACATCTTTTAATGCACTCTCACTTAACAAAATTAATAAAGAAGAAATGGAACCCTCTAGAGCGGTCTAACGAAAGCCAGAATAGAACCAAATTCTTGGACATAACGAGATCCAGAAAAGAAAAGAAACGTAAACAAAACAAAACACACATAAAAACAAAATACCTTAGCAATGAGATGAAAGGTGTCAAAAACTTTGAGGGCGGCTAAAGCTTTTGGTTTACACATCAAACTCTGTGATGAACAGCAGGTATTTGCCACAGCACCTAAATCTTTGTGATCCTACATATTGTGAAACGAGAGTCAGGAACCTTCAACAAATTAATTATAAGCAGCTAATCGATGCAAAGAGGTTAAAGACTCATATATATGAAAAGCCACATGAATTAAACCATCTACAGTTAACTGAGGCAGCATCTAACTAATCAATCACCATCAAAATTCACTTTGTTGTTTTCTAATCACCTTTAATAGCTCTGTAATATGTTCTTCTGTAATCCCAAAAGTCAATACGATGGCCTTCCTGATCACATCATCCACAATCCCAAGCTCCAACCCCTCATGCGCAGGGGGGATCCTGCACGCCAAAAGGTACACAGTTGGCAATAAGTCATCAAGCGCCGTACCTAACTACTACTACTATCCAACCAATCATACTATACAGTTGGCAATAAATTTAGTAAAAAAAAAAAAACTCCTACCACTGCCTTAACTGTCAGATTGACAATCGGAGAGCATTAGTAACACTTGTCCCAACTTACATATGATATTGTAAACTACATAAGATATTGTCAAAATTCAAAGTTGCCAAACTTAACTACTACTACTATCCAACCAGTCATACTATACAGAGGGAACATATATGATGAAAATGCCCATAAGAAATTCATTCCTAGAATTTAATCTTTATAATTATCTTTCGTTTCCCCTATGTAGATTGATATTTTTAACAACTTTACTAAAATTTTGGGTAAAGTTCCTTCAACTTAATGAAGATTCACCAAAATATTATATTTTCTACATTTTTTTTTTTGGGTAAGATAAATATAGAGAAAGGAAAAGACATAAAGATCAAAAGAAGTCCATGAGACTCTTTCTCAGGGTAATCGTTCTTATCACTGGCCACCCTAGATCACAATAACAAAACCAATTCTGATAGTGGAACAATAAGTAATGGAAGATAATTAAGAACCCTAGTGCAAAATACAAACCAAATTTACATAATGCATATTCAATTTGAGGCCTCAGAGCAACAGTGCAACCATACATAACAAAGAAGTCAATTGAAAATTAGATAAACATCAAACCAACAAACATCAGTAATTCCAAGATAAGTAAGATGAAGAGCTAAAGGCAAATTTATTAATGAGTAACAGAAGAGTTTTATTACAAAATCCAAAAATTGCAGCTCCAGTGAAATAAATTTTAACAACATAACTATTCTATAAACTAATAGTAATCAAGAAAGGTAATTGCAACCACTATCAATAACTACCCAAGTTCACGAAGGCCGCGTAAACACAACCTTGTTCACAAAAAGAACAAACTCAGCATATCTCGTTCAAATCAATAGTACAATTCTGAACAAAACAGATATTATCGAAACACAACCAGCGAGATAGACGTCTAGCCAGAAAATCAAACAACCATATCAACTAATAAAAAAAAATCAATTTCATCAATAATACACATCGGAGTTTAATTAATTTCTTATATGTAACAGAATAGAAATAAATAAAAACAGATCAGATAGATCGACAAATATAAGATTGTAGCATGAACCTCAGGAAACTCGCGTTCAGAGGGCGATTTTCCTTGCAATTAATCGATGGGACCTCGAATTCAGTCTGAGGAAAATTCTTATCAGACGGCGGAGCAACCATAGGTGGTGGTGGTGGTGGTTGGGCAAAAATTAGGGTTTTGATTTGGTAAAACCACAACCCCAAATTCGCACTGACTTTTCTCCAATCACCATATCTGTAAAAATAATTATAATTATCCTTGGACCGCACTGACTTTTCTCTGATTCGCGACGGAGGTTGATTTAGACGGCGTCGGACGACGGACGCGTGCGCCATTGATTTCTAAGGAAAACGCCGACCTTATTTTTATTAGTTTTTTAGTTCGTTTTTCTATTTGTTTTTGGTATAAGTTGGATGATTTAGGCGTAATTACGTACTTTTATAGTTCCAACTTATTTTACCGTATTTTAATCATAATTTATGCAAATAGGTGATATTTAATTGTTTTTCACCTTACAACTAAGTAACCGAAAGAGTTCAAGCGCGTAATAGACAAAGTTTGATGTTCAAGAATAGGAGAACGAGCTTTCTGGTGAAACGAGTAGCAAAAAGATCGAGAACCGAGATAGGATGATTGTCGCGTCGATCGACGCGAGCATCGACGCTCCGTCGACACGATTCACCGCCCGCGATGATCGACGCACTACCGCCGCAATATTCTGAAGCGTCGATTAAAGACACGTCGACCGACACAGCGTCGACGCAACTTTCTGAAGCGTCGATCCATGACCGCGTCAGTCGACGCGCCCACCCAGCCGACGCGCACACCCAGGCCGTGTCGACGCCGAGAGACAGCCTGCGTCGATCGATGCACCGTCGACGCGACGGCCCAAAATTCGGATTTTAGGGTTTCTTGTGCGCCAAGACTTGCAATATCTATATAAACCCTCCATATTTCAGATTTTTGGGATAGACACGACCTCCTATGGTATTTTAGCTGATAATAAACATAATTCCACATATCATAACGAGATTTGAAGACGGAGATCAAGGATCGAAGAACAACGCGTCCAAAACATCGAATTCGTGTTCGGAATTCAATCTTCGCCCAAGATCGACGTGCAAGCTCCGGAATATATGGAGCTTTTTACTGCTTTCTTAGTTCCAATAAGTACTCTAAACTCTTAGTTAGTTACGTAGTTAATTTTCTAGTTAATTGCTTCATTTATTTCTTAGTTAATGCTAGAACTAGTTTACTTAGTTTAATCGTTTCATGTTTTGATATCCGGTTAATTTAGTTTATTTATGCGAGTTAATTTATGCTTAGTTATTCGTTCTTAGATTCATACGATGCTATTGCTCAATGGTAGTTATTATATTCATGCTGTTAGATTAGTTGCTATTAATTCTTAGTTCTTGAGTTCAAGTAGTTTAATTATTGCTCATAGTTGATAATTTAGTTAGAATAATTAGTTTAAATAGCCTTAGTTTAATTATTGCTTTAGTTATAATGATCAACTCAATTTCTTTTAAAACCCCAAATGTACATGTATTTTATTTATATTCGTAATTGAGAAAAACATCCGACAGACCGAATAGTTGTTTTCTCGAGAGATACGACTCGAGTCAAACTCATCACCCTACAAGTACCTCGTACTCTTGCGAGCAAACTGAAGTGCTTTTAAATTAATTAAAAAGGGGTGCACAAAAGTTTGGTTCAAAATTTTGGCGCCGTTGCCGGGGAAGCAACGAGTAGGAATACATGATGTTTTTCGTTTTAAGTTTTTAGTTTCTTTTTCTTTTTATTTATTTATTTTATTTTTGCACTTGGTCTTTGCCATTTGGTACGTTGATGTATTGTTGAGTTTATGCAAGGAAGGCGATCACTTCACCGCGACCTTGTACCATTGATTGACAACATCCATCATTCGAATCCACCAATACAAAGACCCATTTTTATTCCCGAGGACGATTCTTCAATAGCAACTGATTTCGTGTGCGATGAAATTCCCGAAGATATGGCTAGAAGAGCGAATCATGAGGACGATCACAATGAGTTGTTCGATGCATTAAACAATGAGCTACCTTTCCAACTTCCACGAAGACGTCGGGGAGAGTATGGAAGCGAGCCGCGATACCTTGGAGGTCACATTCAACCACCAAACAATCGGGCCCCGCTACAACTAAGACAAGGAAATAGAGAAAGGAACGCTCGACATGACGATGGATTGTTTGAAGATTATCCTGACAGACCAATCCCTCGACGAGAGTTTGTAGATGAAAAGTTCGATGACCAAGATTACGAAGGATATTATGAGGCTACCTATCATCGAGAGAGAGCACCGAGCCACGCTCAACCACCTAGACAGCGTGATTTGGCACGTCCGAAGGTTGTGCCTTATGGGTCTGGTATTGTTCTTGGACCAACTGCGAGGGGAGTAGAGATTAAACCGCATCAACTTAATTTGCTTCCGACTTTTCACGGAAATGCCCATGAAGATCCTTTAGCGTTTTTAAACTACTTTATTGATGAAGTAGGAAGATTTGTAGGTCATGGCCTTAACCGGGAGAAGATGCAAATGATTTGCTTCCCCTATAGCATGAAAGACAAGGCGAAGACTTGGTTACTATCCTTAGAACCAAGATCATTAACTGATTGGGAGATGATAAGCGAGAAGTTCTTAAATCAATACTATTCAGCGCAAACCACGGGGCATATTCGAAGGCAAATAGCTACGTTTGAACAATTGGAGGGGGAGCTATTTCATGAAATATGGGAGCGTTTTAAGATGCTTTTGCAAGCTTATCCCCACCATAACTACTCCCCCGAAATGACGAACCAATTTTTCTTTGATGGGTTGTTGGACAATAGAAAGAGAGAAGTAGAGATAGCAGTAGGGGGAGACTTCGGAGATTTGACGGCTAAACGAGGCGAGACGAGTGTTGGAGAAGCAAGGTGAGAAGTCGAGACAAACCAACTCACGACCTCGTAAATTGAAGGTAAATGAAGTTTCCACTATCGAGACAGATAAAGAAAAAGGAGTTAAGGTTTTGGTGAGAGATGGTCAAACGATCAAGGAGATGATCAGGGAAGTACTTAATGAAGAATTAGAAGCATCGAGAGCCCCGCGAACGAGCCAAGTTTCTTCAAAGGAGACTGTAGCGACATGTGACAAATGTGGATCTCCCGAACACTTAGCGAATATATGTCCAACCAACAACGAACAACGAGGGGACGTCAACGCCATCCAGTATTATTCAAACCAATAACATTCAGGGCAAAGACTACCATATACGCAAGCACCGCCTCCGAATAAATTCCAAGTGCAAGGGCAAATACCTACTATAGTTCAGTCGACTGATCACCTTTTAGTCTGGCAGCAAAACCAAGTCGCCAAAACTATTCGGAACCGAGACGGCCTAACACATGTTCAGGAGGAAATGAAGGGAGTACGAGATGATATGAAAGAATTGAGAACGATGATGACTGAAGTGGCCAAGAGCACTCTTGAATATTCATCAGGACTAAGAAGATTGGAGATAATGGTAGGACAATTGGCAACTGACATGGCGCCATTGAAGAAGGAGAAAAATACTTTTCCAAGCCAAACAGAACACGCCTCGGCTATTCATGTGCTGAGAAGCGGAAAAGTAGTGGATAACGGCATCGAGCTAGAAAAGGAGGAAGACAAGGAAGAGGCCGAGACCCAACCACAAGTAGATGCAACAAAATCGGCCAATCTAATGCATAAATCTTCAAATCCAAATATTTCGGGGCCGAACTCGACAGCAACTGAAGATCCCATTGATTCCTTAAATGCACCATCAAAGAAGTTAACTGTTTATGATCATGTTTCTTACCCAAGTCGCCTGCGTCCGGCCAAGGAGAATAAAAAATTCATGCAGCTATATAACTTATTGAAAAATGTCAATGTTAACCTCCCCTTGATAGAGGTGATAAAGACAATGCCAGCATTTGTGAAGTTCTTCAAGGAGCTAGCATCAAAAGAAAGGCGTTTGGCTGCAAATCAACATACGACTCTGATAAGGAGGTTAGTGACATATTTAAGACACCATTGCCACCCAAAGAGAAGGATCCCGGGAGTTTTTGCATAACTATTTCTCTCGGAAATGGACAAACGGCACGGGGAATGTTTGACCTTGGAGCTAGCATAAATTTGATGCCCCACTCAATTTACAAGGAATTTGACCTAGGACCGCTGAAACCGACAATGATGAGGTTACAATTGGCGGATAGAACGATAAGGCTACCTTTGGGGATTGTGGAGGATGTCTTAGTACAAGTAGACAAGCTAGTAGTGTCGGTTAACTTTGTCATTATGGATGTTGGTGACGTACAAGGCGAGAACCGAGAACACACCATTTTGTTAGGACGTCCATTCATGTCTACAATGCGCACGGTGATCGACGTAAACAAGGGAAGGGCGACTATATCCGTTTTAGGTGAAACGGTGTCGTTTTCACTTCAAGATATTCACAAGACTCCTGCACCATTTATAAAGGACGAATGTTCTACTGTTGATTTAGTGGATTCTTGCGTGAATAAACTCCTGAGCATCGGCACAATCAAAGAGTTTGACAATGTCGAGGCATTTAATGATGGAGTGCCTATGAAGTTTGACGTGCCTAAAGACGAGCCAAAAGTTGAGTTGAGACCACAACGAGATCGTTCGAAGTTCGAGCCACAAGAAGAGACGGAGCCACCGCATAATCATTCAAGAAGTGTTTCCCTCGATCCCTACAAGAATTTTAAACGTACGAAGAAAAAGGGCGAGGCTAATGGCAAGGATTGGACGAAGAAGAAGAAGTCGAACGAAGTTTATGATAAGAAGTTAGATGATGTGAAGTTCATGGTTGGTCAAATGGTGCTATATAATTTTGATCGTAAGTTTGATCCAACCAATTTTAAAGTTGCACGGAGTGGACCGTTTTTGATAAAGGAGTTGGATGAGTATGGAGTTGCCACTCTATACGATGAGAGTGCAAAGATGGGATTCCAAGTCCACAAGCATCGACTTAAGCCTTATTACGAGAAATATATGAAGAGTCGAGATAGAAGCAAGAAGGAGTTCTTGGGCCCACCACGAGCTAGACATTGATCAAGCAATTGCGTCAAGCATATGACATTAAATGTTGCGCTTCTTGGGAGGCAACCCAAGCGTTCGTTAGTTTTTATTTTCTTTATTTTCTTTTATTTTATTTCTGTCTTTTTATATTGTGTCAATTGCCGTGGTACGTTTATGTGTGTGTTGATGTGCAGAAAATATGATAAATTGCTTATTCTGAACAACGGTTATATAGCGGAAGCTCGCTACCGCAAGGCCTTACCGCTAGTTCCACTCGAGGCGTTAACGTTGACGATCAACCACTGAAACTACCGCTTACCGCAGCAATCAGGGATAACGATGATTTCGTCGATCGAGGTCGCAATCCGACCCAAGTTAGCCGCAGTCCGGCAACATTTACGACGTTGAGCCGCAATCCGGCCATTTCATTTCCCAAAAGAGGTGCCACCGGGCACTTGCGTGTAGCAATTGATCGCAATCGTGGTTTATTTGTTTGTTTTGTTTTGTTTATTTTTCTAGGTTTGTTAGGACAATCCAACCCCGCGATCTAAGACGAATGATAATTGCACGGGCGTTTTGGAGAAGACTCGACTATCATATTTTCAGGGATGTTTTCTTATCTCCCTTGCTCTTCTTTTCTTTTATACTTATGACAATCAGGAGATTGCCATGTTTTTAGG
>BMAC01000328.1:347524-397457 GCA_014905375.1 Phtheirospermum japonicum | reverse complement strand
CTTATCATTTCTAATTTAAAATTAATTTAAAATTAATTTCTTATCATTTTAAAATTAATTTAAAATTAATTTTCTTATAATTTTTAATTTAAAAGTTAATTTCTTATCATTTTAAAATTAATTAAAAAGTTAATTTAATTTAAAAATTAATTTCTTATCATTTTAATTTAAAATTAATTTCTTCTCATTTTAAAGTTAATTCAAAAGTTAATTAATTTAAAAATTAATTTCTTATCATTTTTAATTTAAAAATTAATTTTTAAATTAACTTTAAATGATAAGAAATTAATTTTAAATTAAATTAATTTTTTAACTAATTTATAAATTAAAAATGATAAGAAGTTAATTTTTAAATTAATTTTAAATGATAAAAAATTAATTTTAAATTGAAAATGATAAGAAATCAATTTTTAAATTAATTTTTAAATTAGAAATGATAAGAAATGATTAAATCATGTCATGTAAGCATCAAAGCCCGATTGGGCTTTTTTTGTACCAAATTTGATAAATTTATCAACTTAATGTATGTAATTTAATGTTGGCCAACATCACGTACCTTTTCTGAAAAGTGGCCAACATAATGTACCAAAAATGAGATTTTCCCACTTTTGATTGGAAAACAAAACTTAATCTTATAAACATCATAACTTTTTTATTTGTTAATTAGTTTTAAATAATATATATATATGATCGATCTCTTATTTCCCAACATGTTACTACTGAAACATAAGTGCAGATAAATTGCACTTTCAGTCCAAAATTTGATTATTGCATATTAAAACGATAAAAACTTTGAGCTAGTTTTGCAATTCAAGTCCTATTTAAGTTGTAATATCTGACACTTTTGCCTTGAGCTAGAAAAAAAAGAAATGTTTAGATCTAACAAACGAAGATGATATTCACATGTCATCACACAGATCATGCACATATCATCACACAAAACATGCACATATCATCACACAGAACATGCACATATCATTACAAACTACACATATATTCAATAGTAATCCCCCCCAAAAAAAGAATAAGAATAAGATATCCATATATCATCACACAAAACATGAACATATCATCACAAACTACATATATATTCATCTATAATCCAAAAAAATAGAGAAAAGAAAAGTATATTCATATCATCACACATATCATGCATATATCATCACATAAAATACGCACATATCATCAAAGACTATATATATATATATATATATATATATATATATATATATATTAATTATCAGTACTAGGAAAAAAGAATAAGATATTCACATATCATCACATAGATAATGTACATATCATCATACATAACATGCACATATCATCACAAACTATATATTCATGATCTTAAGATAATAAGATCTTAACTAATGTAGAATTTTCATTCAGGCATTTCTACAAACAGTTGATATGCAATAACATAATTTTGTAGGCCAAAACATGATTAAAGCTGCATGAAGTGAAAATCTGAGTGACAACAACAATTCTAACAACTTCAGACGCGAGAAATTGGAACAAATCCAGAAATATGAAAAGAAATAAAATTCAAATTTTACTTTCAGCTCCAAATTCTGAAAAATATCGAAATCGACGGAACGACCAGTTTACGGAGAGCGTCCAAAAAAGTGGAGAAAAATCGTCTGTAAATGAGAGAGATGCTGAACGGAAAGTGGAGAGAAACTAGAACTGGAGAAAAACCTGAAGGTTTGGAAGTTTGAGCGTTTTTTTTTTTTCTTTTTTGAGGAGGGCCTGGAACTCTGAGCAGGAAGTGAAAACGCGCGTGGAACTGGAGTGGAGTTCTCAAAAAATCTGCACACATGATAAGTTTGTGGGACCGAGTGCATCCTACAAGGTGCACCTGGGTCCATGATATACCATCTCATACTTTTCGGTTTAAACATCATCTTTAGATTTATTACTCTTTGCAAAAAATATTCATTATGTATAATAAGAAAAAGATGATCCACATATGCTGATAAACAAACTTATTAATTTAAATTAAAATCTCATACTTTTATTGGGAAAAGGCATACTATTTATACACGGGTAATAAGTTCGGATGAAGTATTGTGCAAGTCGAGATGTGTATAGAATACTTTTTAAAACAATGTATATTTAAGGTGAAATGAATGGTTATACTTTTTAAAATAATGTAAATAATTGTTTTGAAAAGTATTGTTTTCAATCTTAAAACTATGAATATTTACTCGAAAAGTATGCCGGTACAACATCAAACATATATATATTACTAATTCATTGTATACTTGCAAACTCATGCTTCTGTGTCTACGTTTGTATGAATTACCTTCCTCCCTCTAAGATCTTTTATTTTTATTAATAATTTTTTTTCTCTGATTTTTCTTTCTTTTGTGATAGCACGCCTATCTCGTTATATGTCTAGGCAAAATTGACTGATAATAAAAAATTAATTTGAATTAATACATGTGTTTTTTAGTAATTATTTAACACTAATTTTTTATTTAAATAATTATTTGCACCAATTTTTTTATTTAAATAATTATTTGCACCAATTTTTTATTTATATTATGTAATTGACTGATTTTTCTATGTAAATAGTGTCGTACCAGTATTTTGTACATACCAATTTTTAATTTATATTATTAATCAATGGTTTTAATCAACTTGACTACTTGTTTTAAGATATTTATTATATACTATTAGAGAGATATATTATTTATTATTTTTTATTGTATTTTATGAATTGTTATTTTTGTTTGATTTTTGTTGGAACTTATACTTTATTTGTTGAGATCATTTATTAAGTTATATTTTTGAGAAAAAAAACAATTATTTTTATATTAAAAATAACTCAAATATATATATATAATAATTTTCTTAATAATATAATAATATGTTCAAATAGCTCACGTAATAAACAACTACGCGATGTTGGGAACAAAAGGGAAAATTGACTGATAAAAAAAATTAACTTTAATTAATACCTGTGTTTAAGACCAGTTTTTTTAAATAATTATTTGCACCCATTGTTTTTATATTATTTGATCAATGGTACTAATCAATTTGACTACTTGTTACTAGATATTTATTATATACTATTAGAGAGTTCTATATTATTTATTATTTTTTATTGTATTTTATAAATTGTAATTTTTGTTTGATATTTGTTGGATATACTTTATTTGTTGAGATTATATATTAAGTTATATTTTTGAGAAAGAAATAATTATTTTTATATTAAAAATAACTCAAAATATATATAATAATTTTTTAATATTATAATAACGTGTTCAAATAGTTCGCTGCGCGATGTTGGGATCAAAACGCTTTGTGTGGCGAGGCAAAATTGACTGATAAGAAAAAATTAACTTTAATTAATATCTGTGTGTTTAAATAATTATTTGACACCAATTTTTTAATTTAAAAAATTATTTGTACCCATTTTTTATTTATAAATAAAAGCAAATAGAGGAGAATATAAACTTTTTCTAAAATAGTATTATTTGGAAGATTTTAATAAAAATAAAGGTGGAGGTATGTTAGATTTGATAAACTATATAACAAATTTTATTCAAAATAAAACTTTTTTGCAAATAAAGAAAATTCCACATATTTCAAATAAGTTGAAAAGGAATAAAATTGAAAACATAGATCATGTCCAAGTGTGTAATATCATATCAGAATACAATTTATAACTCGTTGAAATGATCTCAAAGATTCAAAACGTATCATTCATTTTAATCTTGTAAATAATATCAACAAATCAAATAAATATATTCTCCACTTTCAAATTAGGTAATTAAACTGTGTTATCAGAAATTATTATGTGATAAGAATTAAAATAAGCACTATAATCTGGTGGGAATATAATGAGGACAAATGCAGAATGAAGAATTTTAAAAATTGAATTACGGACCATTATGAATTCTAAAATTAAAGGTCAATTTCATATGAACAATTATATGATTTCTATGAAATAAATCATAAATTACACATAACAATCGTGCATTTTTAAATATTTAGACAATCTCGTCAAAACAGAAAATCACATGCAAAGAGGAAAACTGAAATCTTTTTTTTTTTTTTTACATTATTTGGTGTAGTATTAAAAAAATATTTCATTATATTAACATACATAACAAATAAATACCCAATCCGTTCGTGTCACCAACTTTTAGTAATGGTCAGCTTTTATGTTGCAACGTCAAGAGTAAAAGTAGAAAATAATTGAAAACACTCATTTGTAAAAAAGACGGTAGATATGTAAATAGAGTTAATAATATACTTTATAAAAAAACTTGAGTGTATAAATTAATTAATTTTATTTATTAAAACTTATATATTTTTAATACACTCATTGTAATATATATATATATATATATATATATATATATATATATAATATATAGGTGTATTCACACGGTTATTAAGCTAGTACTGATTATATTTGTACAAAGTAAACATATGTGTGTACTTAATATAAAATGCAACAGAAAATAATTATAGTATATATAATTACATATCACTTCTATCAGTAAACTTTCAGGCAGGGGTATCAATCAGTCTAGTGAAAGCAGTTTCTGAGTTCAATAAGGAAATCATTTTAAGAAGGGACATTAATGTGAGTACATGGATTTCATTCAATTAAATTATGCTCTTACCAAGTCTGTCACCCTTGTGAATGGTTTTGCCTTGAAGCCAAGCAGTCAAATTAAAAGCGGGAGACCATTGTATCTCATAGTGAGCGGCAGCTTCAGCCATCGAGATTCTGATCACCATCATCAGCACCACCATCGCCGTGGCAGCAACGCGCGCATTGCTGCTTCCCTGAGACATTCTCTTTTTCACGCTTCTTTAAAAAAGACGCTGTAAGGAACAACTAAAGTGTGTGTATTTGTGTTCGACTCAAAGCAACTGCAAATGGAGGGTAAATTTATAGAAGGGTCCTATCTTTTTTCTAAGAATAGGGCTCCGTCATATTTTTCAAATTTTTCAATTTTTTTTAATTATTATATTTATACTTTTACTTTGGATTCATCAATTGTTGTGAAAAAGTTTGTAATTATTTTACGTGTTTAATAGAAAATAAAAAGTAGTGCAAGTTAATATTAACAGGAAAATTATTTATAAAAATAAAAAATTATTACAACAAATATAAAATTTTATTTTATCAAAAATAAATATTTCACACGTTAAAATAGTTTTCATTATTTTAAATAAACGCCCGTAGATGATAGTTGATTGTAAAATACTGATTTGTAAATTAGCCGATTGGAGTAGTTGATTTAAGATTAAAATATCAATATTAACATAATTGAGAGATGTAAACAAAAATAATATACATAAAAATCAAGAAAGTTATAAGATAATAATAAATTAATTTAGAATAATAAATAATGACTTCCTAAAAAGTATTTTAAAAAATTAAGAGAAGAAATATAAACAATGATATCAAAATAATTATATTGATAAATAAAATAATTCTTAATATTTATGTAGAACTATAATAATAATAATAATAATAATAATAATAATAATAATAATAATATATTAATATATGAAAAATAATATTTTATAAATTTAGAATTATAAATAAAGACTTCCTACAAAAATATAAATAATGATACTAAAATAATTATTTTGATAAATAAATATTTTATTATATCCAAATATAATATTTATGTAGAACTATAACATAATATGTTAATATATAAAAGAAATATTTTATAAAAATAAAATGATAAAAATGATTTTCTTTCCAATAAGCTATTAGTTTATTACAAAAAGGAAAACTATAAATTGTAGTTTTTTTCAAACTATGTTTTATTGGATGTTCATTTGTTTATGGGTTTTTAACTGGATTTATTTGTTGCTGGAGGTTCTTCACCAGTTGACAGGAAATTCAATATTTTGTGATTATTCATTTTTTAATTATATATTCTTTTATTTGTTATTAGAAGTTCTTTTTAACAACAACGTATGTCTAACCTAAGGAGTTATTATACCGTGCACATGGGTATATCTTACAAGATGTATCTAATAATTTAATTTATCATTACATATAATTGGAACATATCATAACATATAATTGATATATATCATCACAAATAATTGAAATTTTAAATCTAATATCTAAAATGAAAAAATGAAAAAAATAAACTTAAAACGAAAAATTAAACCCTAAAAATGGAAAACAAAACCTTAAAATGAAAAATTAAACCTCGGAATTTAATATTAAACTCTAAATTCTAAATTTCTATTATATATCATCACATGTAACTGTCACATATCATCACATATAACTAACACATATCACAACATATAACTGGTAGAATAATAATTTTAAGCCCTAAAATAAAAAAACAAACTCTAAACTCTAGATTTTTATCACATATCATTACGTATAACTACCATTTATTATTATATATAACTATTTTATATTATCACATATAATTTAATAATAACAAGTTCTTATACAGTGCACCTGCGGTGATATAATAAATTGTCTAACCTAAATGTATAATGCGAGGTATAAAAATGAGTGTGAGTAATAATTTGCTAGAAAATGTTGTCATATGATTAGTCCACCTTTTTTTTAACTCCACGTGACTAAACCAATTAGTCCTTACTCGTTAAAAAAAATAAAGTTAGTCTTAATATGTTGCGTCATCTATGACGCAGTGCTAAAAAAAAGTTGGTCTTAATATGTTGCGTCATCTATGATGTATGTAGTGATACGGATGCAAGGCAAATAATATATATGCTCAAAAAAGAAAATATAAATTGACGCAATGATACGGATGCAAGGCAAATAACTATACGATAATTTAAGATTTTAAGAATAGAGTACAAAATTGAAGTGGATACATGCTCCAAAGAAAATATAAATTGACTACGGGTTTGTTTAGTTATGTTGATGGGATTTCAAAAATAAATAAAAATTAGTATTATAGCACGATAATTTTTATTTTATTTTATCTAAAATAAAATAATTATTTTAAATATATTAAAATATTTAAATAAGTAATCGTATATATGTAGACTTAAGTTATATATATATATATATATATGTGTGTGTGTGTGTGTGTGTGTGTGCGCGCGCGCGCGCGCGCGTGTGTGTTTCGGTAAGAACTATCATTGGTTCTCACACCAAAGATGGTTTTATCATAACCGTTCCCTATATATAAATCATCTAAATATTATTTAAAAATCGAATAGTATTCAAAATAATATAACCTAATTTATAAAATGATTGTTATTAGACGAAATGTACTTTACAAATTATGAAAAAATTTCTTATACATTTGTAGTTTTGTTACTATATTCTCATCATCGTCGATCAATATTTTTAAATTATTACTATTGGTCAACCTTGATATAGCAACATATAACTGACCATGACTGAAAATTGGCTTTTTCAGGAAAAGTCCAAAGTGGAAGAGAGATTATCCTTGAATTTTGTTATAATCATCATAGCATATAACACAATAAGAGGAAATTGTCATCGTTGGAACTTGAAAGGCAACCTCGGATTGGATGGTGTGACAATCATTTAAGGATTAACAACAATTCACATGCATTGCTTCCTTAAGATATTAGCCTATACAATATGAGCTTCAAGTTAACAACCAATATTACACAACACAACTCGACACAATTGGGACCTGAATTGTGATTTTGCAGCACCACGTTTTTGTCCAACTTCAAAACTATGTAATGGGTCCATAAATGCAAATATTTGATCATTGTGTGAACTATGTCTGGTCTAGTGACTTTTGGAATAGCCGGCAAAATTTGATGAAAATCTCCACTAAGAATTATTATTTTGTTACCAAATAGAAGCTGGATATTAGAATTGTTTTGCGATCTAATCACGCCTTTCAATGTTTTGTCCAGAGTTTCAAAATAATGGTTATGCATCATTGGAGTTTCATCAAAAAATGAGATGCGCATCCACCATTAATTTTGCAAGTGGAGTACCAGTGATGATCGAAATCTTGATGGATATTAAAAGTAACCCTAAATCTAGAATGCCCAATTCTTCATTTCGAAAGAAGAAGATAAGTTATGTCGTTAGATATTACATTAAGAATAATTCCATTATTAGATTTAACAGTTGTAGTAAGCGTCCTCTGTATCTATAGATGAGAAATACACTACCCTTGGTTAAAAGTTTTACATCCATAACTTTCTCATTTTTGGCGGAATATAGTAATTTCGTACTAATGAAAACAAATCTAGTGTCCTAGATGTCCATACTTTTATTTCCTAGGTGTCCATTTATATATATATATATAAGTGATCTTGTTGTTTTTAATATTAATTAGGGTATCTATCCTAGTTATATTAAGTAAATTCTTATATAGTTAAAAGTCCTACATGACTTTTTTCTCTGTTACATGGTTTTTTTTATTGTTTTACTGTCTAGCATATATTGTAGGTCTGATACAATTTCATGTGAAGATAAAGATTTTCCTACGCACAATGAGCAAATGATAGTATAAGTATTAATAAAATATAAATATTACAATGATGTTGAAGCGATTAGTATTTAAAATATAAATGCATACCTAACAGAATACATTCGATTTTGAACATCAATCAAAATTAAGTATGACAATGCTTTCAAAATTACAGTGTTTAGCAACATTTGCTTTCAGAGACCGCCCCTTTTTTTTGTTTAGGAATTAGTTGATCTTTTTCCAAACCTATTATAGTTGATATCATGGTATTCATTACACTTAGTGTATGTTTGGTAAGTATAATAAGCTAGCTTATGTCTTATTTATAAGACTTATAAGCTCTCTGTATTTAAATAAGCCTTGTTTGGTTGCATGAGCTTATTTGAAAAGTCTGAGCTTATCTCAGATGCTACTATTACAAGCGTTTCAAATAATCTCATGGAGCTTTTTGATTTTATTCCTATTTTAACTCTTTTATTATTATTATTTCGTTAGATATATTTTGTTAATTTCACCACTTTATTAATTGTTAAATGAATATTTAAGAATTATTTTAGTATTGTGAAATTATTATTATTATTATTATTATTATTATTATTATTAGCTTGACTATGAATTGGCGTATAAAGGAAAAAACAAATCATCTCCCCAATCCGTTAAAAAAGTATTTTGCAATTATTGAAAATTTTATATATATATATATATATATATATATATATATATATATATATATATATAATGAAATTGGTAATAGAAACAATAATAATTAAATTTACAATCCTAATATTATATAAAATAAATAAAAAAATAACATCAACACTATTATTTTAAACATGTACTTTTGTTTAATTTTGTATTTTGGAGCCAACTTATCAGCTAAATTGTCGAACGCTTTTATTTAGATCAGCTAGCTTTTCAGCTATCGGTCATCAGCTATCAGCTCTCAAATAACTTATCAGTCATCAGTTAGTTTTTCAACTATCAGCTAACTTATCAGTTTTATCCGCCAAACATACTCTTAGTGTATGTTTGGTAAGCATAATAAGCTAGATTATGTCTTATTTTGAGGACTTATAAGCTCTCTATATTTAAATAAGTCTTGTTTGGTTGTATGAGTTTATTTAAAAAGTTCGAGCTTATCTCAGATGCTACTATTACAATCTTTTCAAATAAGCTCATGGAGCTTTTTGATATTATTCCTATTTTAACCCTTTTATTTTTTTAGAAAACTACACTATTATTTTATTAGGTATTATTATTTTTTTAATTTCACCACTTTATTAATTGTTAGATAAATATCTAAAAAATTATTTTAGTATTGTGAAATTATTATTATTATTATTATTAATTAGATAAATATCTAGAGTTATTTTAGTATTGTGCAATAATAATAATAATAATTATTATTATTATTATTATTAGCTTGATTATAAACTGGTGTATAAAGGGAAAAAAAATCATCTCCCCAATCCGTTCTTAAATAAAGTATTGTGCAATTATTGAACATTATAATAATTATTATTATTATTATTAATTAGATAAATATCTAGAGTTATTTTAGTATTGTGCAACAACAACAATAATAATAATAATAATTATTATTATTATTATTATTATTATTATTATTATTAGCTTAATTACTATTAAATGAGTATTGGATTTTTGCTAACAAAGTTGCAAGTTAACCCCTCTTAACTTGTGTTGTTGTTGTTATTATATTATTATTACTATTATTATTGGTGAAATTTTTTTTAATTAATACAACATGAAAATTTATTATACAAATAAAGTGTTATATATAGCTTTTTAAGATATGAAAAACTATACAACACATTTTTATGTTTCTTTTTTGAGTGTGAGTTTTCTTAATATTTATGAAAAAGTAATATTGTTTTGCTTTATTAGATATCTCTATATTATAATCAAAATGTTTTTTTTCCGATATGTGGTTATATTCTCAAAAATAATGTTGATTTACAAATATTAACATAGTATTTTAACCAAAATATGGATTCAGAAGATTTAAATATAATTTATACATTTTAATTTAAGAAATATTTGATGTGCACCATTTTAAAAAAATAAAATTAATTTTAATCATGCATCAGTTTTTTTATTTATTAGTATTCTCTCTCTCTCTTTTTTTAATTCTAGAATTATAGAGTTAATTATAAAAAATAATATTGATTTTAATTATCAAGTCTTTTATTTAATAATTATTACGACTGAACTCTTATTGGGAGGTCTTACCACTATTGACCTATATTTGCTTGCCAATCATAGGTGGAACTGTTGCTTATCTTATTTCGAGGAATGATGCAACTATGGTGACCACGGACGACCGGCCCGTTCACCATGAGGTGTGAAATAGAACATGATGCTACAAATTTTGGATCATGCCCTCAATCCTCTCGGGACCCTCATATCGATAAACAAATTTTCAGCCCTACTTGAATTGAATTGTTTTATATGAAAATGCATTTGCGATGGGGGAATTTTTTTAACGGTGTCGACTTTGCTGTGTCTTCTTAGCTCTATTTGAACTTGTTCGAAACTATTAATTATCGAGTTGTTTAAAAATAAAATATATTCTACTATTTTTTGCTTTTGGCAAAATGATGAGATCTTTGAAGGAATTTGAACATGGAACTGCAACTTATGAAATAGCATTAAGTGTTTTGAACTTTTTAGATTCTTGTTCTCAAAATGGTGTGATACTAAAGAGATACTTAATATTATTGAATAAATATTGATTTCATATATTTATCAAGTTGATCGATTAAAATTGAAGAACCGCCCTATTCATTATTCAAAAATTTCAAATTCTCAGTGGGTCGGGCTGTGCGTTGCACAGCCTTTGTTTTCTAGTATTGTTACATACTATCACTTTTCACATTCTACCTAACGTCAACCTAATAAGATATGGATCAGATTTTATAATCATTTAAATGAGTGGAATAAGCAGAGTGAACATGTAATGCCTGCAAACTAAGTCTTACTTTACACTTTAATAAGATATATATATGGATCAGATTTTCTAATCATTTAAAGAGTGGAATAAGCATAGAGAACATGAAATGCCTAAAAACTAAGTCTTACTTTACACTTTATTAAGATATACATGGATCAGATTTTCTAATTATTCAAAAGAGTGGAATAAGCAGAGTGAACATGAAATGCCTAAAAACTAAGTCATACTTTATGGAACTTATACAATGCAGTCACTAATGATACCTGCACTTTTATTGACCAATAGAATTGTTTAAAAAGATTCTAATTTATTAATATGGGTGAGGTGTCAAATTATGATTGAATTACCATACATGGGTATGGTATTGTAAATGTACTGTAGTTTTTTCCCATACTTTATACTTTTCGATTTTACTGGAAAATACTTAAAAGAAATATAAAATTTATATACTTGAGAAAAGTAATTAAAATAGTTTTTAGGTTCAAATATTTAAGTTTCAAATATATTAAGTATTTCTGGATTTTGGTTGGTAACTTTAGATTAATTCAGATATAAATTTTCAAACAGAATATTAGATGGACTAAATTATGTTTAGATCTTATTTTAATAATACTTGGTTCATTCAAATCATTTTTAAGATTTATTCTCACATAAATTAATTCAATAAAAACAACTCTCACTTCGGTCTACGGAGTATGCGCTTACCTCTCGCGTGACAAAAGCAAGTCTTACTATATCACTTTATTGGTTCTATTGGGTATATGGACCAAATTTTCTAATCATTTGAAAGAGTTGAATTAAAAAAGTGGATGGATCATATTTTTTAATCATTCAAAACTTAAAAAATGGAATAAACAGAGTGAGCAGGAAATGTCAATAAAACAATTCTTACTTTATGACTTCTTAGGTTTTATTGGGTTTGGAAAATACTTAAACAAATAAATAAAAAATTATATATTTCAAATATGTAATTAAAATAAAATTTTAGATTCAAATATAATTTTCAAATATATTTAAAAATTAATAATTTTAGTTTGTAAAGTAAATTAAAATAATAATGTTTAACTATTTCTGGAATATGGTTTGTAACTTTATATTAATTTAAATATTGATTTTCAAACAGAATATTAGATGGACAAAGTAATGTTCAGATCTTATCTTAATAATACTTCGTTCATCCAAATTAGTTGTAGGTTTTATTGGGTTTTGAAAATACTTAAACAAATAAATAAACAAATATATATTTCAAATATGTAATTAAAATAAAATTTTAGATTCAACTAACAAATATATTTAAAATAGTAATAAATTTAGTTTGTAAAATAGATTAAACTAATAATGTTTACATTTTCAAACAAATATTGAATTACTAAACAATGTTTAAATCTTATATTAATAGAATTTGGTTTATTCAAATAATCAAATCATTTTCAAGATCTATTCAGTAGTTTTTAGTTGTATTAAATGTTCTTTTAAACTTGTTTCACATTTTTAAACTTAATTTAGATATTTATGGATTTAATAAAAAGAATTACACAAATTAATTTTCATATATAGTTAGGTGTTTGATCGTTGATTTGTGATTTATTGACTTTTTGAACTAATTTCTATATTTTCCATATTCATTTGTAAATTGTATAAATAATTTTTATACTTATTTTTTGCCATATAATCCATTATGACCACAGCAAATTATTTTACCAATGCAACCTAAGAAAAAAAGCACTTCATGCATGATATTTGAACGACTTCATCTATATGGATTTGATAAGAATAGCTTAACAAAAACTAAAAAATCATTATATAATGATATTCAAACCCACCAGTCCAGATGAAGCCTCGACAAATTTATGAACGATAAAAAGCAACTGCAGTAATTAGAGTATTGATTGATGTCAAAATGGTCATCATAAACCATATATGCAGAAATACCTCATCCTTTAACGTCAATTTGGAGAAATTTTTTCTTAATTATCTGCAAAGCTGTTGAAACACCATCCTGAGAAATAAAAAGCATACACAAGTCAAGGTGGGTCCCAGTTCTTGTTTGTCTTTCTTATAGTTATACAAAACTTGCAAGGGACCACTACATTTTATTTTATTTTTTTAATTATCGATTTCCATGAAAAAAATGGCAGGTAACAAAGTTTGTGTTTTCAAGTTTTTCATAATCATGTCCCAAATAGTAAATGACCTTTCTCATGGAATTTTCACATTTTATCAACATTTAACAGAACAGCTGCAATCATTACGTAAATATTAACTTGTCGACATGTCATCTATTTTTTTTCTTTCTTTTTTTTCTAGATCGAAATCTAACACAAACTATAGTAGTCAACCAAAACAAGCCACCAAATAATAACTAATGAGAAACTACCTCGGTAGATATTCTCTCGGCAATTTGTGTTGCACGCAATTTAACTTCAGGGGAAAACGCATAATTGATTGCCTCCACAAGCACATTAGCAGCTTTTGATAAGCAGGCATCATCGTCTTTATCGGGGAGCAAGTAAGCACTGTTTAGTGGCTCTGGGGCAACACCAAGCCAAAACATCCTCTCTGCCCAATAAAATTGATCCAGAATGAACGGGCAGATAATCTGTCATAATTAACATATAAATACCCAGACTCATTTTAACACCAATATCAAACATATGAAGAGATGGAAATAAAAACAAGCTCAATTTCTAAACAAACCTGAGGAATTCCTGTGTGCAAAGCAGCAGCAGTTGATCCACTGACAAAAAGTGTTTACAAATATTGAAAAGAAAAAAAAAAAAACTCTTCAGGATATAAATTACTACTACAGCGGAATTATTAAAACTTGAAAATGGTCAAGATTAGCCAAGCCAAGATAAGATAGAACCTTCCACCGTGATGAATAGCAGCAGCACATCTTGGAAATAGCCAGCTGTATTGTACAGCACTATTTACACGAAAAAAAAAAATGGATATATCAGTTTAAGGAGAAAAACAAATATATCCGCTAACACGAGTCAGATGGGCTGAAGCTTAAGATTGTAGAGGATAAATAACACCCCTCCGCTTTAGCTATGGTTACCTAATTAAACAAATTTCATATTCCAAATATCAAACTGATCACTCCAACACCCAACACAAATTTCCTACAACTAAACCACAGTAAAAGCCTAATAACTAGATCTTCGTCTTATTGTATCTAATCAACTATTCAATGTCATCAAGACACCCTTAACTAACCATGACGTGATATTTATTTAATTCCTGGAATTAGGATATAATGTGAGATGCTTTTACAGTTCTTGATCTATATCTATTTTTCAATTGTCTTCCAGTAACTACTTGGGACTCCTCGTCCCCTTGTACTTTGTACTTCCTATATTGTTAACAAAACTCACTTGTGCAATCCTAGGGAATGAATATTTATAATGCATTTAATATATGTAAAAAGCCTTTTGCAAGTACTCACCCTGAAAAGCAAAATAGTCTGCCATCAAATAGGCAACTCTGGATTTCACTGGATTGCATTTGTTCAGTAGCAGATGATGATGGTGTCTGAGCATATATTTTGATAGCAGCATCTAAAGGTCGATAACCAGCGGTGAACAGAATAAATCTATGATTTGTAATATTCAACACATATCTAAGAACCCGAAGGAATGCCTGGGGATTCCTCAAGTAACCCATGCTGCCGATTAAAAAAAAAAACCCAACTCAGGCTTAGAATTAAAGCAGCACAATAATAAAGTTTATCAGTGTCTCTGACTGATAAAAATAAGTTGCTCACCTACCAACAGAACTCAGACTTACGAAAATAGGCCGTTCTGCTGAAGAATCGAGAAAAACTTTTAACTTGACATGAATTGGACACAACTCATCTTCAGCATTCGGTTTCCCCAAAGATGAAATATCTGCACATGTGGCACAAGAGAACTGCCATTCAACAGGGGTTAACCAAAAACCACAAACCCGGACTGATGACGGCCAGTACCCTACAATGACACAAGAATATGTGCGGTAAAAAAGAAGAATCAAAAATTTAATTTTAAGAAAAAATATAAATAGAAAAAGAAGAGGAACTGCACTCTACCATAATGGTTCAATAAGAAGTCAGTGGACAAAAGATGTAAAGTTCATACAAATAAATTCACATTGACATCAGAAATGAGTCACCCTTAGTTCACAATAAACATGAAAAGAAATTTCTATGTGATCCGATGTTAAATCTGAGGGCAAAAAAATCCAAGTTGAGAAAGAAAACTAAAATAACCTAATCAGTCAATACAAGCAAGTATAGTTGACCTTTTTAGTGATAAACTTTTACACATCATTTGTACAGATTCATATATAAAATCCAAAAGCATGTGTTCCTACTCAGTTGTATGCAATGCATGTCTCAAAGCACACTTTATGCTAACTAAAAGCAACCGATTTACCAAGAAATGTTAAAAAAATCAATAATGAGAAACATTTAGTACAAGATTACCAGGACACTCAACAACTTCTTGGCTAAAGCCATACCTGTTAAATTTTTAACAAGCCAGTAAAGGGTCAGAAACAAACATAAGAGAATAATATAAATAGATGATAAGAAACAAGAATAGAAGAGTGCTTTAAATATGCTCATTAGCAATAAACACAGCACGAATCAGCCACTACTACTACTTAGCTGGTCATGTTGGATGTTTCCATCCCACTTTTTCCAATTTCCAACTATTTAGGAAAATGAAACTATGTTTGTTTACACTTTTTTTCATTGGAAACCATTATTTTCATTTTTCACATCAAAACATCTCATCTTTTAAGATGTGGGACCTACCACTGCCACCACAATTTATTTAAAATGTTACTATTTTTAATTATATATATCTCAGAGGACCCACCATCTACAATCTTATTAATATAATATTATATATTTGAATTAAAATATTAAAAATGGACCCCACCACTAACAACTTTCAAAATATTATATACTTAAAAAACTATTTCAGAACTACTCATCCAAAGTCCAAACTTAATCTCAATTTTCACACAAAAATCAACAAATTCTCAAAATTCATTTCAAACACTGGATATTGGGCTTGGGAAGATATCCATACAAGGCCTAAAGTTCTGCATGAAGTCGTGAACTTTTGGAAGTCTTACAAACCAGATAGCGTATCAATATAGATTTTTAGTAGAAAATATTCTTACAGCAGCAGGGGAGACGAAGGTCTAACATGCCATGTTGGAAGGCTAGTTATAGGATCCTGGTTTAGAAACCATGCAAGATGCAAATGACCATTATATTAGTAAATAAACATTGAGAAATTATTTCATTTACAAACATTAAAGTTTACAAGAGCTTCTCGTGATTAAAAATAACAACCGTAAAGAGCCAGAAGCTCAACTGCAGGTCATGGCTTCTCCATGTTCCCCAATCTTCAGTGAAAAGTGGCCACATCCAATGGATAACATCATCCCACCCAATCTATGATAAGAATGTAGGGCATAAAAACCAAGTAAAAACCTGCTTAATCAAAACAACCATCCTCCAGTCCCACTGTAGTCCAATTGTACACAGTGACAGGGCCAGGAATTTCATCCACGGAGCCCAATTGATAATAAGAAGAAAATAGAGTTGATTATTCATATATATATCACATATTTACAATTCTAGCTCAATATTTAAATTTGAAATTAGACGCTCTAACTTCAAATTTATTGGAAAAGGGACTTTCGAGGACCTTTTCCACGTAAGCATTTTTGGGTCGTCGGAAGCCATTTTTGGAAAAAGGCTAAACCTTTGAGTACTTAATTGTCAAAAATAAAATAAAATAATCCCGGAAACCATTTTCAAAAAAATATTGGGAGTTAGAGTAAATTAACAAACGGAACTTCATCAGTTTTGTTGTGAAAATTCGTCAGAGTCCTTTTATTAACTGAAAAAGTTAGAGCATAATATTGCAAATGTTTAAAAGTTGAGCTACAATTTTGGAATTACGAAAAGTTTCGATGTAATTTACCCAAAATATACATTTTAACTTAAAAATAAACTACAAAGTAGTACCAATTTTGATCAAATATGTTATTTTTGATGTATTTTTTTCAATAACGGATAAATATATCAAAATACCCATATAACTTAACTTATCATATAAATATATTATTTTAAGAATTTTGAGGAGGGGCGGTGCCCCCGGACCCCCTCCCTCCGTCAGTGACTGTACCCTGGAGAAACTTAAGGAACAAAAAAAACAAAGAAGACGAATTTGGTGAGTGAGAGGTGATGCTGCATTTATAATTCGTGGACCTTAAAGCTACATCATAATGGAAGTTGATTGTAATGGAAATGGAACACGGAGTAATCAAAAGTGGAGACTGATAAATGCAATAAAATCAAAATCCACAGATTATGAATGCAAAATATATTGCAGTATAGGAGCAAGAAACTGAAAGAGATATGATTGCATACTTTACCCATTGGAGCTTCTCGAAGATACTTATATAAAAGAGGGAGTTTGTTCCTAAATTGACGTTCAAAAGAAGACGGCGCACTGGATTATACAAAAAGGACAAGTTAATATCAGATGCAACTCTTTCCTTTGATAACATTTACAGACTAAGGAAAGAGTCAAGTGTCGAAACCTTAAATAAGGGAAACATAGGTTTTGATAGCAAAAAGAAAATTTTAATATTACCGTTTGTAAAAGCATGCATGAGTAAAAATTATTCCTCTCTGTCTACATGCAGAGGGAGACACAAACACGCAGAGAGGGAGACGAGAAGAGGACAAAACCAATGTATTCTAGAAAATATCATACTTAATAAAAATAAAATTATTCAAAAAAAGAAAGAAAAGGAAAGGAAAAAGAAGATAACTTTAAATTGATGGGATTTGACTAGAAAAATCTTCGACGAATGGAATGTAAAAATAAAAATGACGGCATCACGATCTATGTACTCAGACAACATTGTCCTTCTTTTACAATTCCACACGCCAGATATTAAATCCAAACCAAAGTCCATATTCTCGCGGTCAAACTATTGACTCCACTAAGGTATAAGTTTAAAGATTTAAAATTTAATAAAATACCTGTATGGAACAACATACGGAGCAGCAACAACACACTGGACATTAAATAGTTCTGCAAGACTCCAACCTTCCTGAACATAACAAAAGAAATTTAATTTGGGTAACTCTCCATTTATAGCTTCATTCTAAGTACTAGTGTCTACTCATTGACTCTTAGCTATCAAAATAAAGATATCATCATCATTGGTTTTGAATTTATTATTTCACAATAACTCATTTGATAAAATCGTATCTTTCAGTATTGTCGCAATACATTTGCTTACGGGTCTAGAATTGTCAGCACTAGAAATAGAATTCAATATTGATAAGTTGTAGAAAAAATATATGAGAGCATGACAAATGCAAATGATCTTTCTAAAAAGTTACCAGGGCAAAGAAATTTATGATGATAAGATCACCATCCATGATGGGCCCCTCTCCGTATATCCTTTCAACAACCGAAAGACATTCTTGTCTGTGTTTTCTTGTAATTTCTTTTTTCTGCTGAGAAAAATATTCCACCGCAGAACCTAGTACAAATGACAAAATTTCAGATAATTGCATCCTAATATTGGCTCTGTGCATATTAATTGAACACAGACGTAAACCCATTTACTTTCTATAAAGAAAAATAGTATTTCTAAATACGCTTGCAGAAACCTCCAGTATCGCTCAGAGAAAAAACAGGTGGTGAATAAATTGGGAAATAGTCAACTCCTTTTGCTCCCAAATGACCTTTCAGGTTCTGCGAGCCATTAAAAAAAACTACTAATCATTACGATATTACAAATAGAGCTGGTAAAGATAATATAAGAACTTTATTTCAATTCTTAAAAGCACAATATAGGCAAGATTTTTGAAAAAGTTTTAAAAAAATTAAGATTAACTTCGATGAAACTTGCTAAAGTATTATTGATCAAAACTACAATGTGGCGTAATCGAAGCCTTAACCAGTTTGCACCATCTTTCGTCAAATAGGAAAAATAATAAGTTCATAATAGATAGGATTAAAAATCCATGATGATCCATAGTACCCTACAAACCTTCCCCTGAAGACAACAGTGGATGCCCAATTTCCCCTTTTGCTAAATACAATCAGACTACAAACCAAATCCTTTATTCCACCCAATGACAAATAATAATACAGCAAGTACAAGAAATATAGTAATAAGTAATTCACAATAATGTACTGGCTATCCTAATCAGTAAGAATATACACTCACTAGTCACAATTTTGCAACAGTTGTGTGAAACTGTGATTGTAAATTTAAATGATAACACGGAATAAGAATGTAACTATGATCATTAGCACCTGACCTCGTGCGCTGAATGAGTCACGAATGCAACTTCATACTGCTTCTGATCGGTAGCAAAAGCTGCAGCTATGGCCTGTGGCAAAAAAAAAAATTTTTTTTTTAATAATAATAATCGTTAACTGTTAAAAAGCAAAAGTTCTATTCGAACATAGAATTAGATATATAATGAAACGAGAGAGTTACGGAGATGGGATAAACGTCGCCTTTGGTACCAAATGCCATAAACACGGCGGTTGGTTTCTTCCTTCTTGATTCCGCCGCCATCGACAGCGACGCCGGTCCGGTGAAGTTCGTCGGGACCCAGAAGTGTGCGACTGTTTTTGTTCTTTTATTTACTAATTTGTTTGTCAAGTTTTTTGGGTACGGTAAGGTTCCAATCGGATATATCTTCATTTTACTGCTAATATCTACTAATAAATGCAATTATTTTACTTGTTATTCACTCCAATCCTTTTTTTAATGTCGATTTTACATGAGCACACCGAAAATTTAATGAGTTGGCCATATAAAAATTATCCAATAATATTTTAAATACATCATGATTTTATTAAACTAACCCCATAAATTATCTACTTTATCTATTTCTTCTAATAAATAATATAAACAAAACAAAAATCATAAAATAAAAAGAAAAGGAAAAAATGAAGATGACGCAGAAAACTAAGAAGAAAAGAAAGGAAAAAATAAAAAAGAAAAGGAAAAAAAATATGCGAAAAATAAAGAATTCTTTTTCAAAATATTTTGCAAAAAAAAAATGAAGTGACGGATCATATTAAGCGATCAAAATCTAGTGTTAGTCTATCATTTTTGTGAGAATTGATGTTCCTACAAATAAAATTGAAAAAAAAAATTGGTCTACCATAAAGTTCGAATCTGATTTCACGAACAATAAAGCAATGTTCGAATTTTTATTTTTTTTAACAAATGTGTAATGTTCGGGAAATAATTTAGAACAAATGTTTAATGTTTGAATTTTTTTAGAACAACTGTGTAATGTTCAAAAAAAATTAGAACACTTTTTTTTTTAAACAAAAAATAAATTTTTCGAAACAGATTTTCGAACTTTTTTTATGAGATGTTCGAACTTTTTTTTCTGAACAACCTATTTATGTTCATCATTATCGATTCGAACACAACTCCGACAATGAACCTAATGAACCATTTTATGATAAAAAAAAAAAGTGATGAAAAAATGTACAAAAATAAAATGTGATTATTGTAACGCTAAAAACTGTAGAGAATACTTGCATCATTCATCTTATTTACTGTCATCCTCTATTATTGAGTTTTGTTTTGAGGTGGGGTTTGAAATGGATTTTGGGGTGTCAATATTCGGCCCCTTTTAAATATTATATTTTATTTTAAATTAATTGTCATTTTAGTTTTTGTTTTTTTTTACCACTTTCTTCCAACTTTATCCCTATTTATTTAATGAATTAGAATGAATTTATGATAATAATATAAAAAATGAGTAAAGAGTAATGAAATATTAAATAGAAATAATATTAATTGATTATGGGTGTATTAATTAAATTGATAAGTTCATTAATTTTTAAAATAGATTCTAAAACGACACTTAATGAGAAACGAATATAATAGTATTTAATAAATTTAATTAAATTTATAATTAATTTAATACCATTTTAAATTTAGTATCGTGAATTTAAATGGCTCTTTCCGTACAAGCAAACCCAATATAATGCTCTATATTATGAAAATTCTATAATCCCTTAGTTTCATTTTAATTGTCGTTTTACAGTATATATTTAAAATTGAGAAATATAATGATTTGAATAATACATCCTAATTAATTAATAATATTTTTAATTAATCTATAAGTATCTTTCCTCATAATTATCTTACTATTATAGATTTTTTTTGACTTCTTAAAATAAGTAGGGATAAAATTGAATTAAAAAATTCTAAAAGGTCAATTAATTTACAATAAAATTGAACTCTAAAACGGCATTTAATATGAATTGGAGGGAATATATTCATCTAATAAAGTTAGGTGTAATTCTCATAATATTAAGACACATTGTGTTCATTTATATTATAAAAAATTATACATTTATCCAATTGAAATTTGTATTTATCACCATATGATTGTCATAAAAAATGAACTAACAACATTAGATAAATCAAAGATTAATATTTTTAGGGTGCGCATATATAAACACCGTAATTTTATTAGTTTACCTCAATTAATAATAACACTCAAAAAAAATTTAAAAAAATGAATTCTTGCTAAATTAACCCCCAAAACAATCCATTTTACCCATATATAATATATTTTTTAAAATGTAAAACGTAAGAAAAAATAAAAGAAAGTGGTCTCATATAAACGAGAAAAAAGTAAATACGAAGAAGAGGAAGAAGGAAAAAAACACGAATAAGAAAATGAAGGATAAAAAAAATGTGAAAAAACACAACAATGAGAGCATCCATGGATCGGGGTCAACAATTTGTTCAATTTAATTACGTAGGAGTTTGGTTTGAACATTAAGTGCGTATGATATTAATTGAATTTTTTTTATATTTTTTTATCAGCGTTCGACTTTGGTTTCACGAACCAAAGTGTTCGACTCTGGTTTCACGAACCAAAATCATATGTTTGAAAAGAAATTTGAACATTTTATGTGTATTCATTAAAAAAAAAAAAAATCGAACACACTAAGAGCTTGTTTGAAAACACTTTTGGCATAGAAGTTAATTTATGAAATGGACTTTTGAAAAAGTACAATTTATAAAAGTGTTTGTGAAAAATGTAAAGTGTTTGGTAAAAACAATTTTAAAAGTCCATTCAACAAAAGTGTAAGAAATAAAACTCAAAAGTCATAAATTAGCACTTTTTCAAAATGGACTTTTGAAAAAATTACTTTTTCAAAAGTCCATTTTAAAATAACCACCAAACATGTTTTTTCTTTTCTAAATAGACTTATTTGCAAAAAGTCCATTTTGATGGGTTCCCAAACAAGTACTAAGATGTTTTGGAAATAATGCGTATTTTTACCCACACGTTGTTCATCTGTCCTATTTTTCGAACCGTTTGAGGAAATCATTTTTTTTTATATTTAATTTTATATTATGATAAAATTAATTTAGTCTTTTCGATTATGATTAATTTTATCTAAAATATTATGGGGTCGACTGATAAAATTATGAGTGCATAAAGCCACGCTCATATTTTAATTTTATAAATATATATATTAATCATAGTAAAAACAAAAATTTATTTCAACAAAAGAAAATTATTTATCACGTTAAAAATATTTTTTCGACCGGGAGCGATGCAATGCACACTTTTGGTGTCAAATAATTTGACTCTGCCTGCCCCCTCTCTTTTTATAATTCTCGAAAGCATGAAATGAAACCTCCCCCGTTCTAATTATACTACTGTTGCTACTTATTAACAATGGCCACCATAATCATTTATCTCTCTAAGTATCTCTAACTACTAATCACTCATCATCATATTACAAACACTCCTCCATCCGAGCTTCTGGCCCACGAGTAACAATCGAACACCAAAACCAAAGCATGGCGAGCGCCGCGAACGGAGGAGCGGAGGACGCCACGCAATTGACGGCTGAGCTGGGCAAAACCCTAAAAGAAGGGGAGCGGATCGTCGGCCCTACCCGAAGACCCGACGGGACCCTCCGCAAGCCCATTCGGATTCGGGCGGGTTACGTTCCCCAAGACGAGGTCGCCATTTACCAATCCAGAGGCGCACTTGTGAGTAGGCAGCCATGCTTTCAGTTATGGAGTTTTTTGTTTTTTTTTTGTAAGATTGTTTATTTAGTGTGGTTGATTTCGACGGTGTGGCAGTGGAAGAAGGAGATGGCGGCGACTGAGGAGGTACCGCCGGGGTATGATCCGGTGGTGGAAACGAAACCGAAGTCGAAAGCAGCTAAGAGGAACGAGAGAAAGAAAGAGAAGCGCCTACAGGTCAATGAAAATTCATTCAATTTTTTGTTTTTCATTTTGTCAGTTTCTAATAAAAAGCCCCTTTTGTTTTTACTTGACTAATGTTATCACTTTTAGTTTAACTGTTTTCTTTATATAAGAAAGTTCTATTTGAATAAACCACTTCTTCAACCTCCAGAAATATCTAACGACTTCACATGGAAAACTAGATATAGAAATGAAACGAGAAAGTTATACAATATACACAACACATGTAGGGCTTGAATTTTATTTTTAAGGGTCGTTTAAAATTAAAAAAAAAATTGTGTGAGATCAACCACCAAAGATTTAAATTCATCATAAATATAATGAAGCAATGAAAGGAAGAGTTTGTTGATCTAGATAAAGTGTTTGACCAGATTCTCTATGATATGTGGTGGGTTTTGGAAAAGAAAAGAAAGGAATCAAATCATGGTATTTTAATGACATCAAAGATATGGAATATGCTCTCTGCTCTTTTAAATTATTTCAAGAGAATATTGTAGCTTTACAGTTATTTACAGAGAAAGTGGGTAATGGTGGAGAACATTATGTGATGTTCATTTCATTTCTACTTATTGCTACGGAGAATTTTCTACCGTTGGTCTCTGCATATTTTATCTGTTTAATAATACATCTGTTGTATGGATATTATATTGATTTTATAAGTAACCCATACATAATGTCTAAACCTTGCGATAATATGTATATGCACCTTATTCATATACTTTATACCTGTCAAAATATCACATATGTAATTTAGAAAACATGATATCTAGATTCTATCATTTCTCTCTTTGAAGCCTATTTCCCCATTTTCTTAACCACTTATTAGCAATTCCTTCTAAAGCACTCTGGAAACAATGAAATAAGACTTTCCAATGAAGAAATCTTCGGTTTCAATGATATCAAAGCAACCTCGGAATCGACTAAATTACTGTAATTATTGAGGCACACTCGTGTTAGGCAGCCTAACCGTTAGGCAGGTCCCCTAAATCTAAATTTTAAAGTACAAAAAAAAAACACTAAAAAGAACCCCAAAAATGAGGGGATGGGGGTAGATTGGAACCTAAAAACCTTAAAAACTAGAAAATTCTAATAAAAACTATATAATAAAATTCTTAAAAACTAAAATTTGGGCTCTGCCTACAGAATGTACTCCGTTAGGCGGTTGTACTAGTCTTTGTCGTAATTATTTGCAATCGATTAATATTTGGCTAGAAAACTAAAATTCTTTAACTTACACCTATTCAGAAATAAGAGTTTGCCACCACGAGCATGTAGCTCAAGTGGTTTCATTTGTCTTTGAAAGGGTATTCAGTTCGATCCCTGTACCCTTCAGTTTGTTTGATTATTATTATCCCATCCCATCCTCCACTCCACCATACCTATTAAAAAAAACAGAAACAAGAATTTGCTGCTTCTTATTTGATAGAGAATATGTAGCTCCTCTTAGCAATTACTTGTCTACTGGACCCAAGCAGTACATCTCATGCTTAATCTCTATGACGAAATGACATTGCTTTCACAATAATTTAATTTCTGCACAACATGATCCATCTTTTGCTATGTTTGTTTTTTGGGATAGGACTTTGTGTTGCATGTATCCATGCTAAGTCATTCGTAAATCCTGAGAAATTCCTAATTTTGTTTTACATCTCTAACTTGAGGAAACATGAATGGTATTAGGCTGCTCTTGACAAGGATACAAAGTCAGAGCAAAATTATGTCGTGCCTTGTGGTAACCTGCAAGAGAATGTAGAGTCGGTTGCATCAAAGATGAATGGGCTCTCTCTTTCTGGAAGTGCCTCGATGGTCACACCTCCAGATTCATCATTCGAGTGTGCATCTCCAATGGAGCAAGTTCAAGATATTGATAAGAAGATTCGAGCACTAAAAAAGAAGGTAATTATATACATATTTTACCAGTGGTAGGCATAGACTCTATCCGGTTATTTCAACGAGATGATGTGTCGCATGATTGTGTCCAACAAGATGGGCACCACCCTTAGGCTCCGTTTGGAAGAGGATTTTTGGTGCTTATAAAGTCTTGGACTTGAAAAAGTTCTTTTGAACAATAAAATCCTTGTTTGGTTTGAGTTTTATAAGAAGGTTGTTACTATAGCATGTCAAATCATCAAATCATGTCTTCGTTTTTTTCATACTCAAAACTTTGAATTCCCATAAATTTGGGGAAAAAAACTTTTTGAACCCAAACTATGGCCGTTTTCACAGTTTACCATACAAACTATTATTTGTGACAAACCGCCATACGAACGAGCGATTTGAAGTTTGCCCCTTAAACCGAAATTTTTATGGTTTTGTGTCCAAAACCGGATGTTGGCACAAAACCACAACAATTCTGGTTTAGGTGGCAAATTGCAAATCGCGCATAGTTCGTATGGCGGTTTGTCACAAATAATAGTTTGTATGGTAAACTATAAAAAACGCATAGTTTGGGGGGTAAAAAAATAATTACCTCAATTTTTTTTGTTTCTTATCTATTTTATATGAATAATATATCAAATTAATCGGCTCTTCTAGATCTGCAATTTGATACCCAAACTGCATATATAAAAATAAAAGTACATATTCAAAAAGTTAATTGAAAAAAAAAGGGAATGTTGTACTTTTCTAATATTTTAATTGAATATGTATTAGTTAGATTTCAAATTTTTGGATTCTTAAAGTTTCGAATTTATAAAGTCAAATCCCAGCACGGGTCTCGTAATACCCTTCCAAACGGAGCCTTAGATTTTATCTTGCTAGTCGCGCTCAAAACACAACAAATGATAACTTTTTTACGGCCTTTGTAGATTCGGCTGACAGAAGCACAGCATCAGAAAACTTCCGAAAAAGACTTGAAGACGGAACAATTGGAGAAGGTGGCCAAATTGGAAGGGTGGCGCAATGAGTTGAAGCTTTTGGGAGATAAGAAAGCTGAACTAACGACATCCCTTTCCTGATGCACGGTAGGGACATCGGCTTTTGTATTTTTGTTTCTTTATGGAATGAAACACTGCATGGATAGATAGTTTTTATTTTGTGTGAGGCGGCTTTTTGCACTTTGTAGAACATTCTCTCTTTTTCCCACTCTATTTATGTAGTGCGTTCATATTCGAAGAGATCATGGATGTGAATCATATCCCTCCCCTCCTTCATGTTTTGAATTTCAATTTGTTTTTTCTTCTTCTTTTTTTTCCGCTATCTGTCCATCTTTCATGAGATGTCTGTCGAACAGTTAACTCTCGGAGCCTGGGCTGCTACCATTTTGGTGATACAAAATGGATAGTACGACTTTACCCTGACAATTATTTCACATAAAATTAATTTGATAGGGTTTTATTAATGTTAGTGTATAATTCAGAAAACTGATTTGAGCCTACAAAAAATAATCGATCAAACTTATATTTGTGGGACTGGTGGAGTGTTAGTTACTGCTTCGGCCAAATGTGTACTCTGTTCAATCCACAATAAGTTATTTGACTCATCAAAAATTTTTAGAAAAGAGCAGGCATTTTGAAGAATGATACATTATAAGCACATTTATTGTGGATTGAACAGAGAACTTTTATAGTTGAATCACTCTAGTAATTAATCACTCATCAAAAATCTAGTAATTAATTCCTTGGAACAAGAACAACTTTTATAGTTGAATCACTCTATGGTGATGTCCAATTGCTCATACACAAATGGTGTATCTCTTGTCTTGAGTAATATTTCTGTAGCCATATAGACAATCATTTCTCCAAGGTGACGGATGTTCCATTGACAGTAGGTTGTTCACCTAGGAGTTCAAATAGTTTCTAAGCACAGGAATGTGGAAAAAGGTGTTTTCATAGAAAGATTGTCTGGACAGTGTTCATACGCATAATCTCATCAGCATCAGGGCAAGGTTATCAAAATCGTGTTTTTAGATCAAATCGACTGATGATTTTGAAAATCTGATTATTGGATGGAATTGTAAATAGTAAGATTCTATGTAATTAAAAATACCAAAAACTTGGGAGAAAAGAAAAAAGATAAAAGAACCACAAATTAACAACATAAAATCAAATAATAACTTAATTATTTAATTGAATCATTTAATCCATAAATTGGTGTGCGTATTCTTTTCTTCAAGGATTTTTATTTTATTCCTAGGGTTAGAGCCATCAAAAAACTTTTCGTGAGTCTGCTTTCGGAGATGATCAGAAATTAGTCCCAAAAAAAATGGTTCAATTGTGACATTTTAGTAGATTTGACGACACACACAAAATCGCAATTTTCTTACAATTTTATAAAGAAAACGATTTGAATCAATTTGTTGATCTTGAATAGTAAAAATCGCAATTTTGACAGCATTGATTTAAAGGCTGAAAAAATTACGGATAGGAAAACCAATCCACTTTCAAAGAAGGGGGTTTCTGTTCTGAGGCTGAATATTGTTGAGCCCCTAAAAATAAACAGCACATTTTACATAATCTATTATGATAAGTCTCTCCTACTACAAGTCAAATAATCGCCAAAACTTCATGATGCACAAGGTAATATTCTGAATAGCTGGATGAACTTGTCCCACTCAATCTGTTGTGTCAACAGAAGCCTACGATGATTCAATGTCAGAACCTTCCAACCCTTCTTGGTAAACTTCAAACTCATCTGCGCTTGATCGACATACCAAGTGGAGTTTGAAGGTGGCCATCTTAACACCCAACAGACGCTGTTCAACAAAAAGCCAAGGTTCCATAAAGTGAACAAAATAAATAAAATCTTTACAATTTCCTCGAAAACAAATTTAAATAAACAAATTACTAAAAAATGGCCAGAAAAGCAAAACAAATGTTTAAGACATGAAACCATAAATAAAGTGGAAGATTACAAATATTACTCTATCACAATTTACAGAGAAAAGAGACTTATAACTAAGCGTAAAAGTTTTAGACGAACCAGTATCCGAGCTGACTCAGGAGATAACGGTTTTCCTTCTTCACACACAACAAAGTCAGATACAAGCTCCACAACACCTGTGCACCATTAATTTAAATAAGCAAACAAAGATGGCAAGCCATACACAAACATTTTCCAGCTTAATCAGTCGAAAGTAGAAAAAGGGCACACCTTTGTTTAATCGAACAGGCATACCCTGCTTGCGCAAGAATGGTTCCATTTCATGAGTGAATTGTTCCAGAGGACCTTCTTTGAGATCCACCTAAGGAACGAACCAAAAATGAGAACAGTCTGGAAATTAAAAAATTTCATTGAAAATACAATCACAAGGCCTTTGATTTTATCAGTCATCGGAGTTAAGTCATAAATATCCTAAAACAAAATTAATGAATAATTATCCACACCCACAACCCCACGCATATACGCACACACATGCATACAGAGCACCTAAACTCTCTAGTCAAAATATAAGTATTGTATTTCCCACTTCCATGATTTGTAACACAACTTAGTATTTTAATCGACATCTGGTGAGTGAAAGTTCATCACATACCGTTTCTGTTGCGATGCTTCCAGTCCTAGCAAAGTCATAATCTTCGTATTCATTAAATAATCTGACAAAATCAGAAAAAGGTTTAAAGCACATATTAATAGATGGACTAAAGACAGGATTCTTCCCAGTTGTAGAGCTTCACAAATAATAAATTCAAGAAAACAAATTTTACTCGAACATAATTGGTTTCCCGAACTTCAATTCCTTATTCAACTTCTTGCTGCTCATTTCAAGCTCAGGTAAGCATTATTTACCCAGGCTGACACCATGAAGTGTTTCTGTTCTTTAGTATAAGACCATTCAGGTCAGCATGTACAATTTAACATGCTATTGACATACCTTTCAATGTCTTCTTTTGGCAAACTAGTGAAACAAAGCCCAGAATCTCCACGAAGAAGCTGAATGAAAAGAAAAAAAAAAGGCAAACAAAAAAAAAATTGTGTGAATTTACCCTGAAATTTCATCAATAAACATGGATGAAATGGATACACGTATACTGGCAAGTCGAAGTGTTAAGAGTGATGCAAACTTAGCATGGCACCTTTGAGATCTTGTGAAGGCCCGATTTGATCTCATCGGCATCAGACCTACCCAAGGCAATCTGCATAACCTTGTTCGACCCTAGAAAAAATCTGGGACAAAGAAAGCACAATTACATCAGTTTATTTATCATTTGTTATCTAAAACTATTCTTGAAACTAAAATCCAGAGTATAAACAAGACAGCAATTGTAGGTAACACCAACTACCAGAGAATATAAATGGTATTCATTACTGATTTTACATCATTTTAAGCTGTTGGTCCTCTATAAGACATGGTTTGCAAAACTTGTAATTAATACTAAAAATAAATGAATAATAAGCACTAGGCAAGCTCAACAATTCTAATCCAAAAGGCATGATTATATCTCCAACCTGCTTGAGGACTTGAGCCGGTCTCTGAACTCCTTGAACTTGAGATTCCTCATGTTTTCAAAAGTGAAAACGTAGACCGAATCGTACTTCTCCACAGCATCTCGTATCGAGTTCACCACAATTTCTTTATGCGCCCTTCCTTTCTTCTTTGTCTTCGATAGAGTCACTGCATGATGTCCCACCAATATTTAAAAAAAAAAAAAAGAGAATTGAATGAAGATACAGGATGTACGTAATAAACCGATCGATTGAAGTGTATAGGAGCGAGAAAGACCTGGCCTGTCGCGCTTTGATTTCGGCATCTTTGGCAAGAACCTGCAGAGCTCGGAGAGAATGAGAGAGGGGGCAAAAATCGGGAGGTGGTGGAATTTGAAGGGTTTTGAACTAAAACCCTAATTAAGCCTCTGCGATGCCGTATCGGCGGCTCATTTTACTTCTTTATGGAGGGACTGGACCTAGCTGGACTGTAGGGACTGGCGAGGATATGGGGCTTTAATCATACTACTGGGCCAAGCCCAGTTCTCATTGTGCCAGATTTCTGCAATTAAACTTTAATATTATCGTTCGAAAAATTATATATTGATGAGTAGGTATGGAGAACCCGAGTTCATTATGGGTGCACCATTCATGGTGCACTCCGCTAAAATAATATTGTTTTCACAAGTGGCATCAGATCCGCTCGTGTGTTCCGTTCCTTCAAATTTGAAATTTTATTTGCATACAAAATAAAAAGGTGCAGTTTATGCGAAAGAGAAGTTATCGTCAATTCTAAAAATCTCCCTAAAAATAAAAAAATAAATCATAAATTGAGAAAAAATACCATGAATTTCTCTGAGTCGTGCTTCGATTTTGACTTGAGATCATATTCTAAACACAAATGTATAAAATGTACAGAGTTTTTTCAGTTTTGTGCTCCAATCGTGCTTCAATTAAGTAATCAAGTAGAAAAAATGGGAAATTGTCAAATAGTTCTCCGATTGGAGGTTCAATTGTCAATTAATAATACATCCAATTTTAAGTCGAATAGTCTCTTATTTTTATCAAATAATTCAAAATTATGATATGAATGTACCATAATACTCTTACTATAAAAAAGCTAATGAAAATAAGTAAATAATAATAATAATATATTTAATTGGGCAGCACGTGGCTGCCGCCGCACCTGCTGCTGCCATAATTTTTTTCCGGTCATCGAGAAATATTTTACAGACGCTACGAGTTTTTTTGGCCAAAAAAAATTCTTACTATATGTCCATGGAGTTAGTGGAATTTCTTCTTTTTTTTTTTTCGCCCAAAAAGAAAATCTCATTGTATGTCCTAACTTTTTTTACTTAATATTCAAAATATTTTCGGTTAGCGGAAACATTTCTTACTATACATTCACAAATTTCTTATTTAATGTTTAAAAATTAATACTTGATAACCAAAAGTATTTACTTGGTTGCATAAGTTTATTGTTTAATGTGCAAATATTGTTATATATTTATTACTTATTATACATAAAAAAAAAAAATTGCCAAAATAAAGGGAAAAAAAACTCCAATTTAATAGCAAATTATTATTATGTATTTTTTATTTAATACAGCTATATATTACCTTATAGTGAATTTTATTAACTTTATTTTCGAAAAAATAAGAAAATTTCATAGTTTATATCCTATAAAACAAGAAAGATTATTATTTTATGTTCAAATAAGTAAGAAAAAATCTTATTTTATATTTCTTACTTTATTTCCTAAATAAAATATTCTTATTTTATTTTCAAAAAAGTAAGAAAAAATCCTACTTTATAGTGAAAAATTCATACTTTATATACGAAAAAATAAGAAATTTTTTTACTTAATATTCAATAATTTCTTACTTTATTTTGAGATTTCTCACTTTATGTTTGTTGGGCAATAAAAGAAAAAGAAAAACAAAAGAAATTTGTACAAAAAAAAAGGGAGAAAAACATCGTCGGAAAATTTCCGACGGCGACGGCGAGTGGGCTGGTGGGGGTGGAACGGGTAATGATTGTGATGTTGGTTATTGATATTATTATATTATTTGTATTAATGTTATTATTGCAACAAGGTAACCTTGTGATTATATATTCAGGATTTGATTATTGACATTTTGCATAACTAGTTAGAGTATTTGACAATAATATTTCATCTCGTGTAGTGTTTGACAATTGTCTCTATAAAAAATTGTCCATCGCGCTGATTTTACAACATTTTCCCAATTTTGTGCTTTGATAATGATTTGTTTTCCGTCCATCACGCTGATATTACTTTTTTCTTTTTTTATTGTGCTTCGATTCAAGCTGATTTCACAGAGGTTTTGAATTCTATGTTTTAATTGTGCTCCATTTGTGCATTGCTTAGTGTTTGACATCATTAGATATATAATTTTTCATCTCTTACATTACATAAAATATGGCCTTAGTTGTCAACTCTATGTTTCATGTACATCTTTTGTCAATTTTAGATTCACACTTTACAACTACGTATACATCACATTAGATATATCCTTTGTGTTATATACATTGTTTGACAACGGTATACACATCACGTCACGTCTTTATGTACATTGCATACGAAATATGTCATCTGTTTATAGTTGACAATAGTAGATACGTCACTTTGAGACTCGTATACATTTCATAATATAATATGACATATGTTCTCATCTATGTGTTATTCGCGTCACTTTACGATTTATTTACTTTGTTACTAATATAAGTATTGGTAAAATGGAAGTATTAAGGGCAGACAGTGACGACATGACTATATAACCGATATACAAATAGCACAAGTATCGAATAGAGCATTAGAAAAACCCGATTTAATATAAAAGCAAAAGAATGAAAAAAAATTGACAACCTGGTGAAAATGAATAACTAGATACGTGTCTAGTTATTTTACATGTATATAATTCTAAATACGTCATGTAAAGTATGTTATACATCATATTTATACAATATATACATTATATTTTTGTTATATGTACATCATATAGTTATGCGTATATTATTTATATATATGTTATATGTAGATCACATTTATGTTATATATGCATCACAATTATGTTATATTTACATTACTTACATGATAAATGTATATTATATAATAAATCTTAAGTCGTATTTATTTTGTATGTACAATACAATTATCTTATATGTACATCAAGAAGATGTTAAATGTACATCATTTAATTATACTTTTACATGTACATTACTTTGCGCAAACATGTATATCTACTAGATAATTAAATGTACATCATATAAATTCACTATGTACATTATATTTATGTTATGTGTACATAACATCATTGTGTTCATTGTTTGCTCTTATGCTATGTGTAAGTTACATATGTGTTATATGTACATCACAATTATGCCATGTGTACATTATTTACACGATAATATTTAGTCTTAAGTTTAAAGGGGCAAACTGTAATATTTATATAAATGTAAGGACCGAAGATATCTCATTATTTTAAAATATTTTTGGGTTTTTTTAGTGACCTCAATCTTCATGGGTAGTTTTGTAAATTACTATTTGGGCTAAATTAAATAGTTATTACTAGGCATATGCCTCTCGTGCCCAACTTTTCCATCACACTTGAAGGCACAAGATGAATCACCTATAGAAGATGCATCCATGGATTTAGTGATATTGGCTGATATATCAACATAAAGATCAACAACCCTTTTGATTTCAATATTCAGCTCTCTAATTAACCCCACATTTATGCACAAATTCGCAACAATCTTGGACTCATGATTATGATCAACCTTACCACTACTGGTATTATTATAAAATATACATGAATAAAGTTAAGAGAAGAGCATATAATAATCAAACATTGGTGTTATGACCATTCGCGTCAATGTTTATCAGCTTCTCTATGCAAATAAATTGAAGAGAAACTGCAAAGATTATTACAAGCACTAAAAAAAACGGCAATTGCTGACGGGCGGATCCATCAGCAAACCCGCCAACAATTAATTTACTGACGGGAGGTACCCGTCAGCATTTTTTGGGTTCAATAAATTGATTGCTGACGGGATTATTGCACCCATCAGCATTTGCTGATGGCCTCCTGACGGGTTTTATAGGTACATTACCTTGTGCAGATATGTACATACGTGCATTACATTTTTGTTATGAGTACGTCGCATTCTTATGTGTACATTCATATAAACTCTTTATGAACATTACATTTTTGTTATGGGTACATCACATTCGTATGTGTACATGATTTGTTCTTATGTTATATGTAAATTGCATTTATGTATTTATGTTATGTGTGCGATATTTACATGATAATTGTACGTTATATAATAAAAATATTTATAAATTACAGTTATTTTGTACGTGCATTATATTTATCTTATATTTACATCAAGAGGCACTAGTGCGGAAATAGGCATTCTAGAACGGATAAAACAGGCAGTCTATAACGGATTCTGCTGCGTTCTAGATGCAGCCGTTCTAGATTTGTCAGACATTCTAGAACGGATATTTTTTACCCGTTCTAGAATGATAGGCATTCTAGAACAGATAATTATACGTTCTAGAATGTTTTATACCCGTTCTAAAAAGTCGCATTTTAGGTCTGCCCCGTTCTTCATAATACATTCTATAAAGTATAATTAAAAAATATGTTCTAGAATGTCTGACATTCTAGAACGGATAATCCAATATACGTTCTAGGATGTTGTATTTTAGAACGTATTTTCAAGTTGTACGTTCTAGAATGTCATTATTCTAGAACGTATATTCTATTATACCTTCTAGAATGTCATATTTAGAACGTACAATTCGAAACATACGTTCGAGAATGTCGTATTTTAGAACGGATATTCAAATTGTACGTTCTAGAATGTCATTATTTTAGAACGGATAATAGAATTATACGTTCTAGATTGTCACATTTTAGAACGGATATTCAGATTGTACGTTCTGAATTGTCATATATTAGAACGGATACTCGAATTTTACGTTCTAGATTGTCATATTTACGAACATGTTACGATGCCTTTTTTATATCTGGTTTGACCTAAATTATTATAGTTCCATAATCAATAAATACATAAACAAGAAAGCAAAATTAACCGACAAAATTATTAATTCATTCAAATTACAGAGAAATAAACAAATTGAACATAAATAAATTGAAAGCCATTTTATTATACATTGAGGTATTCAGTAAATGAGAATCAATTGATGGTTCAGTCCTACCACCACCTCACCCAAAAAAATAAAAATAAATAATAATAATCATTATATTGTATGCACGCTTGCTATCAAACATCATTCCATGAATCATCTGAGGAGATTAGAATATCAGTGACATTGGGCCCCATCTCTTTCAAAATCTGAAAAGCATCCCAGAGTTTGACAAAATTGTCTTTCCCACCTATGAAAATACCAATAAAAAGTATAAATAATGGATTCCAGAAATAAAGAACTACTAGCTATACATGAACTAATAAGGCACGCACCGGAAACCAATAATGACTTGGTAGGATGCAAGTCAACACACTTTACATCCCAACCATGGCCTGCCTGAGTTCAAAGGACACAATAAAAAATCTTAGGTTATATTTTGCACCCATTGTCATCGTAAAACTGATGAATAACCGAATTATTCATCGAATGTAACAAATCGGAACAATATATACATCATAATGAAGGCGGAAGGCCATAGATCACCAAACATTTGAAAAGTTAAGTCAAATAAATTCCTTATATTACTATCAAGGGCAGCAAGTCAATCAGATAACAACATCATACACGGGAATATCTTTTCACTTATGATTAGGCTGGATCTATTACTACTCCATTTATCTACTTAACTATATTAATCAACATTTTCTTAATACACGTAGAAATAACCATAAGTCGCTTTTGACTAAATAAAATGAAGACACATAAAACAACACTTGAAGCATATCCATATAAGAGATATATAACTATTTCATAAGTTAATCAAAGCACAAGCAACAAAAATAAAAGGCCATATGCAGTTTATAGTTCAAATTGTGCCTTTTTACCTCAGCTTTGAGTTTGTCATAATCTCTCTCGAGCTGCTTTGTCTTCCAGCGGGCACGTCGGTTCTAAAACCAAACTGCCATCTGTCGTGGCTGCAAGCCGAGATTCTTAGCCAGCTGAGTCTTGCGGTCCGGCTCAAGCTTGTTCTCAGCCTCAAAGCTCTTCTCCAGCAAGGTCACCTATAATTAAAATTATTACACACATACCACTAGTAAACAATAAATTACATTTTATATAAAATCCAGTTATTTTTCTTGGGAGATATTTAAAATTAGTAAATACCATCGACGTTTAATTATAAGAGTGTCAGAGCCTTTAGATGATTTTATACTGTTATGAATCGTCTGAGTTAATATGTTTTCATATGGCATCATCACCGGAATAGAATTGATTTTCAGTTGAAATCGTAGGAAGAGCAGCTTAATTAGGCGGGGAATCGTAAACGAGGAAATATCCAAATTACTAAGAATCACAAGTTCGAAGGATCTCGTGTTTACCCTTGACATTGCAGAAACACCAAGTAGAGCATACACCAAATTCGATATGAGACCCTTGCCACTGAGAGAGATGACCCTTATCACCGTATCCTGGACAGCTTTTTCAGATGTAGAAGCCTCAGGTTTCACCAAAAAAGCAAGGCCAACCTCCAAGAAGCCTGAAAAGCTCATGAACAAGTTAGAAGAATAGCATGAACTAAATGTTGTTTGAAATCTAATCATAGAATATCTGAATTGCTTGCTTTTAGGAGACCATGAAAGACTAATTAACCCTAATTACATATTTTATATATTTACCAGAACGAAATTTGCATAATTAACCATTTAAAAGTTCGCTGTTGTACTGGTCAATAAACGAGCTACATCAAAATCATCGCTTCCCGTTTGGAGAAAATTCAGGATTTCTGAAAAATTTGTGTCCACTAGTAGAGATGTAAAAAAAAGAAGAAATGTATACAAGCATAAATAATGTCCTGGTTTTAATATTTAATATGGCTTACAGGACATATATGACATTGCTGATAGAGCAGCACCACGATGCAAAGCTGTACAAGAAATTCCTGCCTTCTGCAACGATAGTTCAAAAAGAGAACCAGAGGCAGCCAATACTTCCCAAAATGTAAATTAGCATTGATTTGAATTACACGCATTACGAAATCAGAGTATAAAACCAGTATGATGAGTAGGAGTAAAGAGAGATACATACATATATTCATTATACAACACAAGTAGCTAATTTAAAGAATGTAGTAAAACATGATAGGAGCACCTTTGGACAACTGCGCACGTATGCAGAAGCGAAATTTGAGTAGGCCTCTACCAGATCGGGCTCTTGATCACATATATATGATGAAGTAAGAGCCATTACTGAGGCTGAAGAAGTAAACCGTTCAAATGTACTGATGACATCAAATTGTTAAAAGTTCTTAAACATTCATTAAGCCACTTAATATGTCATACATTGCACAAAAATAGATGTATTAGGATTTTTATAACAGTGAAAGAAAAATCCCTGAGCAGAAAATTTGACAGTAATATCCTGCAGATTTTGATGCCACTCCTGGTTACTACTAAGCTACATTAATGCATCTTTAAGGTCCATGACATTAAATTAATTCCGACGTGCAAAAAATTCTGGTGACAAATAGATAAATATATGAAAATATGGTGATGCTTCTTAAAGTCCTCCCACTTCTGGCAAGCTAATTGTTCAAGTAAATCATGTGTATATTATGTTTGTTTTTCATGTAAACTGACTTAAAAGTAAAAATAACATAATATGAAGAAAAAAAAAAGTTAACCAGCATGAGCAAATAAAAATGTACTTACAGCACAAGAGGTCCCAATTACTGAAAAGTAAAAATAACATCTTAGTTGCCACCATACCAGATCATTTATACTCCATTCTTTTTTTCCAATTATTGATTTTGTTCTTGGTTTATTATAATTTAATTAAATTCTATTTAGGCTTATGAGGTAATTATTATTTATCTTTTCATTAAATTATTTTATTTTATATATTTAAAATGAGAATTTCACTTACCTGCTTTGCCTGGCCATTTCGACCGCCAATAGTTGTCACTATTATGCGGCCTCCCTCGATCCCATTTCCATCCACAACTGTTGATTCTATTTCCTACAACAGAATGCAACCTCATTAAACTAGGTCCGTCCAACCACAGACAGGGCAAGATAAACTTACGAAGAAGTAATACTTCAACAATAAACTGGTTCTTACACTGGTCGAGACGTACCTTGTCATCCCGGATTTTCATGTCACTCATCTCCTCGGGCAAACTGTCGACCCCTACGTTCGCGATCATACATATAACAATAGTAAGCGGGATTGAGATTACATAGTCTACAATTGTGTGAGATCCAAAAGAAAGAAATACATGAAAGTGTGCCTAAATTACAAGTGATGAAAGTAGAAAAAGGAAATGGTAATATCCCATCCCCAATGCCAAATTTGCTGTAAAATCACACTCCCCTTGCCAATAATCGATATATATAGTTATTTTTATATTTATTACAATTTTCAACATTCCTTGGTACAAAACGGGACCATTTTGACTTTATTTCATTTGTATAGCACCTAATAAGCAAATCAAGAAAACCGCAAAACATGGAATAATAATGTGGCTGGCGAATCTATAACAGAGGTCAAAAGGTAGAGGGAATGAAATAATTTTACTCTATAAATCAATTAAGCAACGTTAAAGGCAGACAAAACCTCTTGTTTGAAGAAATAACTGAGACGTTTGTTATTTTTTTTTGTTTATTAAATAACACACCAATCTGTAGAAAAATATAAGAAGACAAAAGTGATATAGAGATTACAGACAATTATTTCCATCTTTATTTTGTTTTGGTAATTAAAAATAATCGGCCACCTACTTCAACTTTTTCCGAGAAGCGAAGATTTTTAATCAAGCAGACGTAATAGAGGTTAAACAGAAATCGAGAGAAAATACATAGCATGGGGAGAAAAATGCTTCTTTACTGCTGCTGATATAACCCATAATTTTCCATGAACTCAGCCTAAGAACATAAACATTACAAATACGTTTCAATCACATAAAAGTTTGGTCCCTCCAATAGAATGTTAAAACTAGTTTGACTAGTGTTTGCATCACGGAATAATCAGCCCTTTAAGAACCTTGAAGCTAATTTTACTACCTGATTGTGATYCAAATGCTGGAACAAATACTGTGATTATGCATAACATAAACTACGGTTTATTGTTACAATTATGGAAACAGAAGGTCATTAATTCAAAGAGAAAGATAACCAAAACATTGCCTGTATTTCTAATTTAAACATTTATATAAAACCTACTTGCTATAAATAAAAATTCTTGACTTCGTTGATGCTCGTCTCATATGCTACTTAATTTTATTCTACAAATTTTCGCCTATAAATAAGACATCAGCATGATTAAATTTAAACCATATACACCTTGTCACATATATTTTCCATTCTTAAAAGTACAATATAATTTCTTAGAAAAAACACTGCATCCCAGGAAACACTAGCTCATTCATATCATAATCGCGCCATTATAACATATATTTATATATATACCAAACATCATTAACAATGATCAGCTGAAAAAAACTGGAAACAGCTCACTAGCCATGGTTTCAGCATTATCCCACAAATTGCAGCAGGACTCTGAAACAAAAATATATTAAACTATCGAAATTCATACCATCAAATTGTTTCAAAGGAATTGGATTTGTAACCAATTTCACATCCTTTTTATTTATTTATTTAACTTTCTTCGTTCCAACTAATTCTCGTCCCCAATCACACCAAATAACAGAATCCAACCCTAATTACGGAGGGAAAAAATAAAAAATAAAAAAAAGCATAAGAAATATAAAATTAAATAATTCACAAACCGCTGCTGAGTGTCCATCGGCGCCGAGAGTACAGTCGACGAACGATGTGAGAGGTACCGAGGCAAAAACGTCAAGCACTTCGCCGAGCGTGACGGGAACATGGGCGAATTGTCATTTCCATACTGCTTCGAGAATCCTTCCTCGTCGATCTCCCTCTCCGACCATATAATCAGATGAGGAATTGAAAGATTCAAGCGAATCTCCTCGAACTCCACCGAAGATGTAGATTGTGGACCGCCAAATTGAAATACGTCGGAGGCGACGAGATGGCGTGGTTCGGGCTGCGGGCAGCGTGGTGGCGGGAGTCGACCGGCGATGTGTTGGCGGGCGACCGGCGACGGGCGATGATTTACAGCTGCTGGGTATCGGGAGAGGAAGAGGGTCGGGAGAGAGATAGGGTTAGATTTTGTTGTGTGGCTACTAAAATTCGTCCAATTATTTAATTATGTGTTTAGTCCAATTATTTAATTATGTGTTTGATAGCTAGAATGTATAAATAATAATACGTTCTAGAGTTTTTAATTCTTTAGAAGGTATTATTATTTATACGTTCTGGGTGTTTTATTATTTATACCTTGTTCAGAAGGTACTTGCAATATACGTTCTAGATATGACACATACTAGAACGTATATTTAAAAGTACCTTCTAAATGTGGTCAGTCTCAAAATTTTCAGAACGTACATTTTAAAATCCGTTCTAGAATCGATTTTAATTACGAAAATGCCACCGGACAGACATTCTAAAACGTAGACGAAAAATTCGTTCTAGATTGTCTGTTCTAGAATGTGTTTTTTGTACTAGTGAGGACACCAAATGTACATCGTATTGACCCACTATATACATTGCACAAAAAACATATTTCGTGTTCACTTGCGTGATAGGTACGTTACCTTTTAACACTGGTGAGCTTCAACAATACGATAAATATACATCACGTAAATTCCACTAATACATTCGAAAAAAGGATGAATCTGTCATGTACATTTGTTACAATACCGTACATCAATAATGCGGTAATTTTATATCATATAAACAAATCATAAACTCTTAATAGTTTATCCCTATAATATTAGTTGGACTTCCAAATTGTTTTACGATGCACAGTAAAATTTGTCAACTCGTAACTTTCGGCAGTTGTGTGAACAAGAGATCCATCTCAATAATTTCAAAAATAATACCCTACAAAAGATACAACAAATATCAACACAATGTAAATCAATCCACACAGTGCAATGCATGACATAAACCATGCAAATGAGTATAGAAAATAGCATAACTCTTGTTTTGAACAATGTATATACTCAGCTGCCCAACTGCACGAATATATAAAAACACAACATAAAGTGACGTATATCGCTCATCACAATGATGTATCATAAATACAACGATAGTTTACACATTCAACTGCAACTGAACAAAAAAAAGTACTTAAAATGTTAAATCACGAAAACATAAAATTATACCAAGAGTGATGTATATTGCTCATCACAAGTGGTGCATATCTAGTAATCAAATGATGTACCTGAAGATATCGCACAATGTACCTTAGGATACCATATGATGAACCTTAAGATATTACATAATGCACTTTGAGATATCATATGATGTACATATCAACTGCTACTACTAAACCAATATAACTAACACAATAATATCAACACAACTTACACGAACAAAGATGATGTATCTCTCATAGCATAACGATGTGCACTGGCATATTACTTGATTAATTGAAAAATTGAATCTAGCTAAACAAATTTCACTACCTCTCAAGACCATGGTGCATCACCCTGGTTAAAGAATACAGAACATAAAAGCCCAGACAACCCATAAGGTTTGGAGTATTTACAAGAAAATCTCATAAAAGTGTTAAAATTACAAATAAAACCAAAGCTTCGATTTTAGTCTTAAGTTTAAAGGGGTAAACTGTAATATTTATATAAATGTAAGGACCGAAGATATCTCATTATTTTAAAATATTTTTGGGTTTTTTTAGTGACCTCAATCTTCATGGGTAGTTTTGTAAATTACTATTTGGGCTAAATTAAATAGTTATTACCAGGCATATGCCTCTCGTGCCCAACTTTTCCATCACACTTGAAGGCACCAGATGAATCACCTATAGAAGATGCATCCATGGATTTAGTGATATTGGCTGATATATCAACATAAAGATCAACAACCCTTTTGATTTCAATATTCAGCTCTCTAATTAACCCCACATTTATGCACAAATTCGCAACAATCTTGGACTCATGATTATGATCAACCTCACCACTACTGGTATTATTATAAAATATACATGAATAAAGTTAAGAGAATAGCATATAATAATCAAACATTGGTGCTATGACCATTCGCGTCAATGTTTATCAGCTTCTCTATGCAAATAGATTGAAGAGAAACTGCAAAGATTATTACAAGCACTAAAAAAAAAGGCAATTGCTGACGGGCGGATCCATCAGCAAACCCGCCAATAATTAATTTACTGACGGGAGGTACCCGTCAGCATTTTTTGGGTTCAATAAATTGATTGCTGACGGGATTATTGCACCCATTAGCATTTGCTGATGGCCTGCTGACGGGTACACCCCGTCAAAAACTTTCCCGGATATCAGAAACCCATCAACAATTTTGAATAATGCTGACGGGTGTTTTGCTGTCATCATTTCCTTACAGGTTGAGCCCGTCAGCAATTTCAAATTATGCTGACGGGCCTCACCCGTGAGCAATTTCAAATACATATTTTTTAAAATTTAATTTTATTTATTATTTTTACATGTACTTATGTCACAAAATTAATAATCAAATACGAAAAATAACTTGCATTTCCAAAAAAAAAAAAAATTAAAAATATAATTAATTAATTAACATATATATCCTATAATGTATGAAGTTTACATAAAATATCAAATATAAATATTCTTTGTTCCTAATACTACTACTCTGCATAATCATCCGGAGAATCAGTTGGGGAACCACCTAGAGGACATAGGGCGGCCGCCAACATCACACTCTCATCGCCGCGGCGACTTTCTGCATCACTTGCTGATGGAGATTCAGCCCTAGTTTCTCGAATTTATTGCCAATTAAACCCATTGATGATAAATATTTTTAAAATCACTCTAACATATATAAATATTTACAATTCAACCCTATATCTTGAATTAATTGATGAAAAACCCCCAAACTAACCCTATTTTTTGAAAGCGAATTCATATATCCAAATAATTATAATTTAATTATACTTTCTTGAATTAATTACTAATTAATCCCAATAATAATAATCAATATTTCTGAAATCAACCCAAAATATATAAATATTTATAATTTAACCCTAAATTTTAGGTTAATTGATAAATAAATTACAAACTATTCCTAAATTTTTAAAATGAACCTAATATCTAAATATTCAAAATTAAACACTAAACTAACCCTAATTTTCGAAATAAAACCCAAATATCTAATAATTATAATTCAACCCTAATTTCTCAAATTATTGGCTAATTAATCTCAATAATAATCAATATTTTAAATAATTCACAATTATATATATAAATAATTAATTAAAAAAAAGTTGTTTGTGGCTGGCCGACGGTGGTGGTGGCATCGCGGTGGTGGTGGTGGTGTTGCTCTCTCCGTCCGTCGCTCTCTCCTATTCTCCTTCGGACCGACGGCTGGTGGTGGTGGTGGCGGCGGCGGCGTGGTGGTGGCGTTGCTCTCTCTATCCGTCTATTGCTGCTTCCATCGGGTGCAATATTTTTTTTCAATTTATTTATGCGAATGCAAAAATAGATTGGGGATGGGGTTATAATTCAAGATTTGCTGACTGCCTAAAAAGCTGTTAGCAATACACACACACACACACACACACACACTTTAATATTGACGACGGGCAAAATACCCGTCAGCATCTTTTTTATTGTTATTTTTTAGTATTGCTGACGGGTTCTGACTCATCGGCAACTAAACCCGTCAGCAAAACCATCGCCCAAAAGCAATGTTGATGGGTCGTTGACGGGTCTATCTCTGACGGCCCCACCCTGTCAGCAATTCATCAACATATTTTTTTTTTGTCAAAATCCGTAAGCGTATGCTGATGGTTTTTTGCCGTGAGCATTCACTTGTTCTTTTGTAGTGAAGTACATTTAATATAGTAATTAAAATACAATAAACTCACAAGAATTACAAAATAAAAAGTAGGGGAGAGTTACATATCTTTCAATTGAACATAAATACTTAAAAACAAAAAACTCACGTAAAATTTTATTAATCTAACGTGAAGAAGATTCTAAAACACACACTAATTTCATAAAAAATGAGTGCATAACCAATGATGCTAGCAAATTCATATACATATTAATGAGCAAATTGAGTAAGATGGTACAAACTAAAATAAAAAAGTGAAATTCATGTAGTACCAGGCAAGACGGTGGTAAGCGTGTAGGACAAGGTACAAATCAACAAATCGTGTGTGCAGACGAGGTGGAAGATGGTGGTGGTCTTCAAGCACTATGAGGTGAGACAAACTGGAGTCTAGTAGCGAGATAATGGCGAGCGGGAGTAGCGAATACAAGACGGTGAGACAGAGTGGAGGCTGTCAGAATGATGGTGGTGTGTGGGCGGTGCACATCGAGTAATTATTCGGAGGGTTGCATTGAGAGGTGGCACACCACGAGCAAATGGGGATAGGTTTCTTGACAGAGTGAGTCGTTGTAGGTTTTCTAGAGGTTGTGCGGAGGAAATTTGTGGACGAAATATTTTAGTCTTTATTAATTTTCGATTTCAGAGACATAATTTTTCTTATGCAATTGTGATTTGTGCGTGTTTGCAAACTGTCTTGAAGTGATGGTGGAATTTTGTTACATGTTTGGTGGGGTAAAAGAGAGAAATTAAAAAAAAAATGATGACATGTGAAAAATAAGTTTTCGTATGAGTTATTTTATCAACCTACATGAATAAAGATATTTCATATGGATTGTCAAATAAGGCATACAAAAACTAATGTTGGTGTATGTAGTTTGATGACCCCATAAAAAAGGTATTTAGGAAACAAAATTTTGAAATAATTATAAAAGTTACACTGAACATTCTTTACCGTATGAGCTATTAAACAACCAATACGATAATCTAATGTAAAATGTGATTTTTGCACTATTGTTAACTAGTTTATCACCCGTGTATTACACGGAATTTATAAAAAACTAAATATAAAAAATATTTTTGAAAATTAAAAAGTTTTAGATTTAAAATAAAAAATTGAAAGGATGTGTTTTCAACCCGTACCCTGTTCAATTTATTACTTATTATATTTATTAATTAATATTATATTTTAATATTTAGATTAAATTTCTTAATAATTATATTTACATATTTATAAAAATTCAAAAGATGTCATATTTTCAACCCGTCTCTAATCTATATTAATTAATTATTATTAACTCATTTTATATTTTTATTTTATGATTAATTTTGTTAATAATTTTAGTTACATACTTTCAAAATTTCAAAATGTGTCATACTCTCAAGCCTTCTCGGATTGTGTCATTGTCTAATAAATATTAATTAATTATTATTAACTCATTTTATATTTTTATTTTATGATTAATTTTGTTAATAATTTTAGTTACATACTTTCAAAATTTCAAAATGTGTCATACTCTCAAGCCTTCTCGGATTGTGTCATTGTCTAATAAATATTAATTAATTATTATTATATAATTTATTTATTTTCTTATATTTAGATTGAATTCATTACTAATATTTAGTTACATACTCAATTTATTGCAATTATATCATAATTTAACTATAAAAAATATTTAAAATTTCAAAAATAAATTATTTTAACTTTTATTATAAATACAATTTATTTAATTATTTTCATAAATAATTTTTTTCGTAATTAAAATCATTTCATATGTAATTTGTCTTTTAATCAAATTAATTAATTTAGATTTTTTTTACTAATTACATATGACTTATTTATATTTTGATATTAGGAGTATAAAAGAAAATGATTAAATTAGACAAAATACAATTAAAAAAAAAACTATTAAGTTAGGCTAAATATAATAAAAAGAAATATTAAATTAGATAAGATACAATAAAAGAAAATATTAAACTAGGTATATATTAGGCTCGAATGACACATAAGCGACCAAATCAAAAAAAAAAATTATTATCCAAACGAAGCATACGAAGCAGACACATAGATTAGAGGGATTTTGAATTAATATACACTTGTTTAACACCCGTGTATTACACAAGAATTATCAAAAGATAAATATAAAAAATATTTGTGATAATTATAAATTTTTTAATTTAAAATAAAAAATTAAAACAATATATTCTCAACCCGTGCCTTGTAGATGTCTATTCTATTTATTAATTATTATAAATATTAAATAATTTTACATTTGATGTTTAAATTAAATTCATTAATAATTTTAGTTACATACTTACAAAAATTCAAAAGGTGTCACATTCTAAATCCATGTAATATCTATTTTATTAATTATTATTATCAAATCATTTTATATATTAAGGTTTAGAATAGATTTGTTAATAATTATTAGTTACATACTTTTAGATATTTAAAAGATGTCATACTCTTAACCTGTGTCGCATTGTACTGGTGTCTAGTAATGTTAATTAATTATCGCTATATAATTTAATATATTTATGTTTAGATTGAATACATTACTAATATTTATTTACATGATTAAATTATTGTAAATAACTCATATTTTACCTATATAGAATATTTGAAACTTCAAAAATAAGATTATTTTAAATTCTATTATCAATAAAACTTATAAATTATTTTCATAATTTTTTTGTAATTAAAATTGTTTTATATGTAGACTGTCTCTTACTAAAATAATAACTAATTTAGATATTATCTACTGATTATATATGACTTATTTATGTTTTTATATTAGGAGAATTAAAGGAAAATATTGAATAAGAAAAAATATAATAAAAGAATCAAATTAGGTAAGATACAATAAAAATAAAAATATTAAATTAGGTAAACATTAGGCTCGGATGACATATAAGCAAACGAAGCACCAGAACTTTATATTTCCCTAACGAAGCATACGAAGCAGACACATAAGTTAGGGTGATTTTGCACTAATATATAGGGGTGAGTTGGTATGTACCAAAGTATTAAAATTTTAAAAATATTATATTATTATCATACTGAAATTTTCAGTACCTAAAATATTGGTATACCAAAACTTACTATATTTTCAGCATATTTCAATAATGTACGCGTTGAAACTATCAATATTTTTCTTGTCCTTAGCCCCAACCAACAATATTATTTACAAACAAAAAATTATCAGATGTACTCGACCATTTTTGTAAGGTATAACCTTAAAGGCTATAAATGCTGTTTTCTATAACTCCAATATAATTTGTTGCTACTTCCATTATAAAAAAAATAGATTTAACTATTCTTCATGTCTAAAATAGTCTCAATGCTCATGTACATCATATTTAAATAATGTAGGGAAAACTTCCATGTACTATTAAAACATAAAAGACAATTCCATATAGTCCAATGACTCTCTTTATTCTCATATAAGCCAAAAAATTCTAATTTAACTCTACACCTTTTAAGAACTCTTATATACTAACCCTACCAATGCTCAGAAACCCCCTCAACACAATCTCCGCCCCCTCAGCACCCGTTTACCCTTTCTCCTTCCTCTCTGAAATTGGAAATTGGCGAATCGGGAATTGAAGAATCGGGAATTGGCCGCAGCACCGACAAATCGACGGCGGTGGTGATGGAAAATCGAGTGGCGCGCTGATGGCTTCTTCGAGGTGGTCAGAGGTTCAGCCGCGAACCGACGTGGCTAAGAAAGGTGGTGATGTGGGCTATTGAGCTTGAATTTGTTGTTTGCTACTCCTTATCCTCATTTCAATATTTGGATGATTCTGCTACTTGTTATTGCTAATAAGCTTTATGGTACCCAATGAATGAAAATGTTGGTGTCTCATGCCTTTTTTCTTACTTTCCCATATACAGTTGAACAAAGTTGCCAGGGGGCCAACAAGTGCTAGAGTTGGTAGAGATTTGGGATTCAGAGAATGCGAGTGATTTAAAATCAGATTACCATTGCTATTATATCTTGATGTATTCATTTAGCCTTTTGCTTTTGTTCGCCCACTTATGTTACTATTAATTGAGATAATGGTTTCTGAAATTGAAAAAAAAAATTAAAACACAAAGCTCCTATCTGTAACAATGGTCATGTTAGTTATTGGTTACTTACCATGCTAATATTACTGCAGGTTCATCTGTTTCTGAGTTGGTATAAGACGCAACTTTACAATAAAATTTGGTGCAGAGGCTAATATAAGTGTCTCTTCTGGGATACCAAGCTTTATTTCCCAGCCATCAGTTTTTTTGAAATTTATGTACAATTCAACTTTTTAGATAATTTGGATTATTCAGTTTTTTTATTCAATATAGTAGTTTTGTATACGTAGTTTGGATAATTACAAACTACTCTGCCGTTTTATAATTACAAACTGTTAAGTAGTTTGGAATTTTGACCGATAAATTACATGATATAGTTTTGAAATCTAATCGAGCAGTTCTGAATTTTTCGAGTAGGTTTGAAATTTACACGAATAATTCTGAATTTAAACGAGTAGTTCTGAATTTTTGAAGAATATTTTTGAAATTTACATGAGTAGTTCTGAGTTTACATGAGTAATTCTGAAATCTACACGAGTAGTTCTGAATTTACATGAGTAGTTCGTCAATTTACACGAGTAGTTTTGAATTTAACGAGTAGTTCTGAATTTACATGAGTAATTCTGAAATTTACACGAGTAGTTCTGAATTTACATGAGTAGTTCGTCAATTTACACGAGTAGTTTTGAATTTAAACGAGTAGTTCTGAATTTACACGAGTATTTATGAATGTACATAAGTAGTTATGATTTTTACACGAGTAGTTCTGAATTTTCGAATAACAAAATAAAATATTTATAAAGGGTAATTTAGTACTCTTATATAATTTTTGGATTAAATGGGAAGTTGAGATTTCAATGGCCTATTTGGGAAAAAACATTTCACTAATGGTGCATATGAGAATTTTCCCATCACCCCTATATATTAATGCAAAATCCTCCTAACCTATGTGTCTGCTTCGCATGCTTCGTTTGACAAATAAAAAATCATGGTGCTTTAGTTGCTTAGGTGTCATCTGAGCCTAATATTTACCTAATTTAATATTTCTCTTTTATTGTATCTTACCTAATTTAATTTTTTCCTTTTATTATATTTTGACTAATTTAATAATTTTTATATTATATTTTTTTCTAATTCTGTATTTTTCTTTTATTCTCCTAATATAATACAATTAAGTAATATATAATTAGTATAAAAGACATAAATTAACAATTTCAACTAAAAGATAAATTATTAAAATGTTATTGTGAAAGGTATTATTATATACGTAATATTAATTATTAATATTTATTATAAAATATTAGAACTCCATGATTTTAGGTATTTATATACGTAATATTAATTATTAATATTTATTATAAAATATTAGAACTCCATGATTTTAGGTATTTATATACGTAACATTAATTATAAGTATTTATTATAAAATATCAGAACTTCCATAATTTTAGAAATTATTGCATAAGTGAAATTCTATAATCTTAGATATTATTATATACGATATTATTATATACGTAAACTTCCATAATTTAACTTATTATAAAATATTAGAATTTTCATAATTTTAGGAAGTATAAATACGTAATCTTAGGAATTATATATATATATATATATACACGTAATATTAATATTATTATATACGTAATATTAATTATTAATATTTATTATAAAATATA
>BMAC01000328.1:325237-346519 GCA_014905375.1 Phtheirospermum japonicum | reverse complement strand
TTTTATTTATTATAAAATATTAGAATTTTCATAATTTTAGGAATTATTACATAAATAAAATTCAATAATTTTAGGTATTATTATATACGTACACTTCCATAAGTTTTTATTTATTATAAAATATTAGAATTTTTATAATTTTAGGAATTATTACATAACTAAAATTCAATATTTTTAGGTATTATTATATACGTAAACTTTCATAAGTTTAGTGCTTTGGTGTCATCCAAGCCTAATATTAACCTAATCTAGTATTTTTCCTTTTTATATATTTACCTACTTTAATAGTTTTCTAATATTATATTTTTTTTAATTTAATATTTTTCTTTTATTACATCTTACCTACTATAATATTTTCTTTAACATATTTTGTCCAATTCAATATCTTACATTTATTCTTCTAATATAAAATATAAAAAATTTATATCTAATTAGAAAAAATCTATATAAGTTGAATTGATTTTTATTTACATTAAAATTTGAAATAATTTTATTATAATTCAAAATATTTATATAAGAAAAAYATGAGTTATATAAAGTTATTACAAAAGAAAAATAAATATAAAAATATAAATTTTTAATTTTTTTTATCTAATTTCAATATAATAAATTAAAAATAATATTAAAATATATATGAAAAACTATTGTTACACCAGATTAATAATAAAAACAAAATGAAACAAAAAAGATAACATAATACTAATACTAATAATAAATTATTATGTCTAGAAAAATAAATATTAAATATATTGTAAATCTCTTTATCTAATTTAATATAATGCATTGATACATATATTATATATCTGCACGAACAAATTAGTATCTCACGAAAAAAAAAATTAAAATAATATTATATATACTAAAAGTTAGATACACGATATTTTTTCAATAGAATTATCAGTATCTTATAAAATTTAATCTTTTATATCACATATTCACATGTAACACGCGGGTGTTGTATATTTTACATTTTTCAAACTCAATTTTATACGGGTTTCCCCGTCAAGTTTAAGGTATTTTTATATGCTTTACAACTAATTTCGTGACTTAATGTAAAATTTTTTTTGAAAATTCTCTATTCTGAAAATCAGTCTTAATGTGATTAGAACAAATAATGTTCTTTATATTACAACTAATTTCGTGACTCACTGTAAAACACTTGCAAAATTCTTAATTCTGAAAACCAGTCTTACTGTAATTAGAACAAGTAATGTTCTGATTTGTGTGTAGAATTATTTATTGTGAAAACAAAACAAATAATGTTACGATTTGTATGTAACATTTTCAATATTATTCTTTTTGTATTTTTAATGAATATTACTCTTTCCAAATCCCGAATAATATGCGTGTGTCTACTTCGCATGCTTCGTTTTGCAAATATAAAGTTCTGGTGTTTCGGTTGCTTAGGTTTCATCCGAACCTAATATCTACTTAATTTAATATTTTTCTTTGTATCTCACCTAATTTAATCTTTTCATTTTATTATATTTTGCCTAATTCAATATTTTTCTTTTATTCTCCCAATATAAAAATACAAATAAGTCATATAAAATTATTAGAAAAGATCTAAGTTAGTTACTTTAATTAAAAGATAAATACATAAGATATAATTTTAATAAAAAAATTATTATGAAATTATTAAATAAGTAGTATTTATAATAAATATTATGAGACTTCTACGGTGCCTTCACGACACCATTATTCACTTAGTAGGGTTTAATAGGGACCATTAGATCAATTTTAGACTTTTTAGATTTATGATTGTAAATGCAAGGGGTGGGAGGCATGGTTCCCTTAAAGTCACCGTAGAGTTTTCCTAAATATTAATATAATCTTAATTTTGTAATTTAAAATATTCTATATATGTAAATTAAGATTTATTTAAAATAGTCTAAGTATGTAAATAAATATTTGTAATGAATTCAATCAAACATAAAAACATAAATTTATATAATAATAATAATAATAATAATAATAATAATAATAATAATAATAATAATAATCATTATTATTGTTATTAAATATTCATTAGACATCGGTACAATGTGACACGAGTTGAGAGTACATCCGTTTAGGTTTTCAAAGTATGTAATTAATATTATTAACACATTTAATCTAAACATTAAAATACAAAATAATATAATAATAATTAATAAGTAGATATTAGACACGTGTTTAGAATGAGACTTCTTTTGAATTTTTATAAATATGTAAATAAAATTATTAACGAATTGAATCTTAGCATAAAAATAAAAATTTAATAATTATAATAATTAATAAATAAATTAGACATGTACAAGGGTTGAGAATACATAATTTGAATTTCTCATTTTACATAAAAAATTGTAATTATCGTAAATATTTTTTATATTTGTCTTTTGATAAATCCCGTGTAATACACGGGTATTAAACTAGTATATAATATATTGAAATCACACTACCCTATTAATATAGACTAATCTTTACAGAAATGAATAATAATTAATTATCTATAGAATCTCTCATAAAAAACAATATTCTAACAATATTAATCAACCGTTTATGATCTGTGAATAATTTCAACTCTATACTTTTAGTAATAATAGTTGAAGGTGAATTTAGGTGCACCCTTCCCTGTTTTATCGTATCACGAAAGTAAATTAAAAAATCATTGTTTTACAATTAATTTATTTTTCCCTAACGGTTTAAGAGCCGGCCCATTCATGTTTCCGTATGCAATCGCCCGCCCTCCCCAAAATATTGACGCTCAGTTTCCCGCCCACCCATTTCTTTTCACTCTTCTCCTACACACTTCACACCCCAACCCCGTCCTCATCCACAACTACCGCCGCCGGAATGGAACGCGTGTCGGAGGCCGATATCCTCTCGAAACTCCAATCATCCACCGATCTCTCTGGCGTACACCGCCTCTTCACGGCCCACCTCCACCCTTTCACCCCTCTCTTCAAACCCTCCACCACCACCCCCGCCAAAAAGCCGTCGAAAACTTCAAAATCGAAACCCCCAGACGACCCACCCGCCATACGCCCCCTCGCCAAACAATTCCTACCCATCATACACAAGTCACTCTCTCTCCTGCCCAAACGCCTCTCAGAAACTCCCCAAATCCCTCGAGACTATGCCGTGGAATTGTTTGACAGTTACCGCCTCTGCCTCGACTGCCTCGAATTGATTTCGCCGGAGCTCGCCGGAAAGCCCCATTCAGTTCAGGTGCAGAGAATTCGGTACATACACAGTTTGGAGCACTGGGAGTTGTACAAAGAGGCGGAGGCCGAGAGTTTTGTCGTGCTCCAGAACTTACGAGAGATAGTCGGAGGTGAATCGAAGGGTAGGTCTAGAAAGTCAAAGGCGCGTTTGGTTCCTGAACTGAACCAGGCGAGCGTGGATCATGAAATTGCAGCTATAATCTTGGAGACTGTTGTTACCTTGGTGAAATGTGCGTCTAAGAGGAAGAGTAAAGTGGATGCCGATTACTGGGGAGTAATCTCTCTGGTGAATGAATCTGAACCGTGGTTCAAGTATGATTGTATGCACTGATTTCAGCTTATGTATGTAGACATTTTGCTCAAAACACATGCATATATTTATTGGAGAAACACGTATTATTTATGTCATGTTGTTGAGTGGTTTGACTCAAGATGTTCTGCATGAATAAATTTGTTTTAGATTGTAAATGCTGTAAAGTTGATTCTCTTTACGTGATCAATTTAGGATACTGGATGCAAAGGACTACGAGAAATTCCACCGTTTCTTGGAGACAAATTTGCATATAACTGCTCTATTTCTGGTAGCAGAGATAAAATCTTTTGGAATGGATTTGATATACGAGTTTTCCTCGGTCACCTTTAAAGAGTACAAGAAATCACACGCTCATGATCAAATGAGCAAGGTGAAGGATTACTTGGACTTGGCTTTTTTTCTTTTGACTCTGTAATGCCTAATTGATGTTGTCTATTATTGATGTCTTTTTTTTTTTTTCTTGTCACAGGTTGCACTCAAGATTTGTTCTTCCTTATTCTCCCAGAGAGATGATCTGTCCACTAACATAATTCTTGATGTGTTAAAACATATGCTGGATTTAATGGCTTCTGAGTGCAAGGTATTTTTGCATAACAGCTAACTATCTGTAATTACAACCTTTACTGGAATACATACACTAGTTGCATTGTGAGATAAACCAAAACTATCAAATAATATACAATAGTACAATGGATTGTAATTGTTGGTAACTTATTATGTACTTTGTCTGTGTATGCTTCGAGTTCATTTACGCTAGTGTTCAATTTTATGTCAATTTATTTTTACAAAACACTTACATTTCTATGGTCACAGGTGTGATTTAAAAAAAAATTCACACGAAAAATTCTGGTACTTCAATGACATTCCTCGATATCTTAAATGTGGAAACTATCATGTTGGAAATTGGTACACTGAAATATTCTGGAGGCATTCTGATTATTATGGGACAATACTTTTTCTTGACATGATAACACCAGTAAATTCTCAACTTCCACTTGTCAGATTTATCTTAATATGTAATTTTTCTTATTCCTAATGTGTTGTTTCCACATAAAGGGAGCAGTTTCTTTCTGCTGGACGGAGAAATTTACACATATATAAAAATGTTTGTCAATAATAATAGTTTACTGTACAAAGCAGAAGGTCAAGCTTTCAATAATTTACCATATCCACAGTGGATAATCTGGCCAATGAATCTTCAAGGCAAAATAATTAACTCGAGCTGTTTCTTTTAATATTCGTAGAGAAAGTCTAGGTGGTATACCACAATTATACAACTTTCAGCTGCCGGAACTTGTTCATTTCAGTTTAAGTATTTAACATGAATCGGATGCCTGGGTAAGTTATTAGGTTGCTTTTATGTTATTCATTTCTCTTAGCTACCTTTTCAAATCTTGATGGAAGGCATAACCTAGACGTGTGTGTAAATTACACACTGGGTTTCTTTCACTTAGCGGTGTCAATGTCACACATAGGATAAGCATTCTGATGGCTCTTTATCTGAACTACGTTTAAATTCAATTTTGGAAACAATTTCCAGCTTCCTTGCAGAATGAGGCACCTGTGAGGTTTTAGAGAATGTTAGTAGTATCATTCAGACATTTGCCACTGTCATGGCTACTTTTACGCTTCCTACATAATGGAAATATTATGTTTCTAATACTGATTTACTTTGTGTGCAAGTTCATTTTTCGGTAATATTCTGGAGATGAGACATTAGCTGAGATTTTTTTCTTTCTTTCACCCATTTTTTTTTTTAAATCTCTTTTTATTACAACTGTTGTGCTGACGAGAAAAGAAAGCCACCAGTCTGTTTGGAAGTTGTTTCTAGAAAACTAGAACTCTGCATCCAGCTCTAAGATAAACTGCATATATACACTCCTGTTCACAATAAGTGGGGAAATGGAAGTACATTTTATTTTCGTTAGTACTTGAAATCTCTGTTTTACTATTTTCATCACGTATTGGCAGTGCCTGTGTTGTCAATCTGGTAACTAAATGTGCTTTAGTTTTACTTGGCAGGTTGGAGAAGAAAAAACAACACTTGGATTTCTGGAACTTGTGTGTTATTGTGCAAATAAATGTCATAGTGTAACTGTGAGTTTATGCAATCCAGTTGCAGAACATTTGGATAGATTAGCAGGTCGTTTTCATAAGGTACTTTTGCACTTCAAAATTGCGTGCTTCTCATATCGGCACACTTGAATTTCTAGCTCTATTGCTATTGTGCTTAATTTGACAAGAGTAATGTATTTGCTTTATAGGATTTTCCATTCATCAGTTCTATTTTGAGGCTTTACATGAGTGGATTATTAGTAAGTCCCAATAATCAGTCGAAAGGTGAAGAAATAGAAAAATGCAAAAAGGCTCCACTTGGATCTTCTCTTCAAGTTCTGCTCAATGACAAGGAACGGCTTCAAGAAGTGGCTGCTTCTATTAATTTATTGAATGGACACCTTGATATTGGTGGCAAAGAGAAGATTTCCCATAACAAAGGAATCTCACAGCCACCTTACTGGGAAGCACTCAAATTTTTGTGCCAGTCACTAGCAGAGTCCATCTATTTTAATAGAAAAGAGTTTTTCTTAGAGGCAGAGAATTACTGGGATGACTTAAGTAGTATCCACGACGCGTTTCATAAGTTTTGCTATATGTTCTTCCAATGTCTCAGGTACCCGATTTGTGCTATGCAGATGCTTGCCTTTATGTTTCCCATTTTCTTTAACAAGCCATTTTTGGACTTTTGTGTATTCTGAAGGTTTAAGATAAGATTACATTTTGATGACCTGCATGGTGTACATTTCCTTATGGATGTAGTGTGACTGAAAGGGAGAGGGAGACATCTGGAGATAACCACAGGGTGATATCTGTTGTAGTTGTTGCTGCTCTCATGCTTTCATTTAAAACAAAGCAAAATATTAAGGTTCGGATTTCATCAAATAGTTACACGCAGACATTACTTTATTGTTACTATTGATTTTCATTCAACTTTGTGAACCCCTCCCGTTATCTGATATGCTTGCAGGAAAGTACTCTATTGGTAAAGCATCTTATTTCAACTGAGTGGGTTCCAGTTAAGAGGCTCAAGTACTTATATGTTTCTCTTAACAACATAGCTGTAATTTTGAACCGGACAAAGTTGCTGAAGGAGGTATTAACAATTGATAAATTTTTATTTTTTTCCTTTTTAATTTTCTTGCATCACTTTCCATATTTCTGCGCAATGTACATGACCACCTTTTAAAATGTTATCGCTGTCTCCTACTTAACCTATAAATGTTGCTGAGTGAAGCTATGAGTATGTATGTCTCTAAAAAAACAAAAATTTTATTCGTTACCTACTCTACCCTGCCAAAGGAAAGAATGTTGGTGGTCATGTACTCTCATTTGATTTTATCCCGATAAACGTGAACGAATATACTCATATAATGAAATACAGATTGATGAAATTACAGCCATTCAATATAGTTACTCATACATGTTTGGAAGGTACTCCACCACATGATCTTTGACTAGTCTATCTACTGAGTCATCGAGACATAATTTCAAGTTTTTTCGACAAGGCAAAGTTTGAAGTACGGTACAAATTCGGAACCCATGCAATATTGAACTTCTAGTGTGGAAGTCTTTTTGCAGAAGTGCTATGTAACTGGTGGTTAATTGGAACCGACTTTTGGTTAAAGTTTGTTAGAAACCCATTGTGGAGTTGTGCATGTAGTGGCTTTTGATTTTTTTTTTCCTTGCTATTATTTTGAAAGCTCAATAAAGTGCATTAGTCAAATCCTTTGCTATATCATTAAGCACTTCTTGAAAGCTTTTATTGGAAAGTCAATACCATAGTGGACTTATCACTCTTACAGTACACTCAAACACTACAGATGTTTCCTTGCTTACACTTAGCAAACTGGGCATGCATCTGTCCTGCCTGGTCATATAATACTTGTTTGCATTTATAGATGTAGAAAATCTTGATGCTTGTGGATTTACCTATATCTTCTTGTATTAGCTAATATTGATGTACATGCCTTACAAAATTATGTGCAGGCTACAAAAGCTTTGAAATTATGCTGTAAAGCTTCATGGTATTATGTGGTAGATCTTTGTAAAATGCATGTCAACAAGTCACACATGTCTCATGATGACCTGTCAGAAAAGGACATCGCAGATTTTGTCACCGAGGCATCTGGGAAAATTGCTTTTCTTCTGGAACTTAATCAAGAAGGCAATTGCAAGATAATTGGAATCATTAAGGAAAGCCTTGAATGCTGGTCCGTTTCAAATTTTTTGATTGGGACGCTACCAACTCCCGCGTCTTTGGTGAAGGAGTGGGTTAAGGTAACATTTAATGGCTTACTTCAAGAATTAATACTATCCAGACACCAATCCTATCTGATTGTGACCTTGTTTGCAGATACAATATTTACTGTCGAAGGATGCAGATACAGAGCTTGGCATGATGCTGTATTCGGTGCTTTCATCTTCTAAAGAAATATCTAAGAAGACTCTTGGGAAATTATTGGAAGAGGTTTTCCCCTTTCCCTACCCCACTCCCTCTCACACACATATCTTCTTTCTCTATGATTATATGATTTTATCTAGCTTTGGATTTGATGTCCTACTGTCAACATTTCTTACTTGGACTTTATTAGGAGCTTCTTGCATATGATGAAAAGAGTTACCTGAATCCAGGATACTGTCTCAAAATGCGAATGGAAATCATTGGCGTCCTTTTAGAAGAGGTTTATGTTACAAAAGACAGTAATATAATGAAATCCAAAATTCTCATTGAAAAGGGAAAAGTACTAAGAGCTCATGGAATAGCACGACTCGATGAGTGCATCCAGTGTCTATCAGAAGCTATATCGACATTGGTGAGCCATATAATACTATTTATGTGTTGGTTGTGTATTGATTCTTCATAGTTCATTATTTTTTTGACATTAATATCTCCAAAAACAGAAGTTAATATACAGCGCAAGAAAAAGTTGCAGTTCTCGGGTTCATCACCTGCTTGTACATGCTTATATTTTGCATGCACTATTTACCCAGGAAGCAGGACAGAACTCAATGGTTTTATCACCTAACAGGCTAGTCCTCTGATTCAAACAAATACATTACGGAAGGTTGTGTTAGTTGACCATTCTGGAAATTTATTCTGTTATTGATGCTTTACTGGCTTTGTTTTGACAGTGGCTTACTTCATGATATTAATGCTGCATTGAATCTCTGCTTGAGCCCAGATCATGGTCATGCAGATGAACAATATGAAGACATGCTATATTTATGGTATCAACTCATCGATTTGTTATCAATCAAGGTAAGAGTCACTTTTTATGTTTGTGCAGTCATGGAGAAGATTCTTGACATGTTTGTTGCGTTGCAGCTCTCATCTGTGTTTTCTTGCTCCAGGGCTACTTGGAAATTCACCCTAGCTTGTATGATGTTGTGATCAAGTTATTTAATGGGAAGAACTTTTCTTTGGCAAAGACCGTGTCTGAGCTCTGGAAAAATAAAAGGCTTAGTCATGCTCTCTGTCCTTCACCTGTAAATCATATGTTTGTCGAAACTTTTTCTAAGCATCAGAGTCAACTTTGTAACTCTGCTGAATTTTGGAGAATGTGCACGGGGGAACTGAAGCCCCTTGTAGTTGGGTTCCATCACATTGATAATGAGATTAAGCAAGCAGCTTTTGATCTTATTTCTAATGTAAGCTCCCCTTGTGATTTGAGTGCCGTTTTTCTACATTTAACTTGAAAAATAATGTCCCACCTGTTATATTATCCAATTTCATATGGTAGGTTCCACTATCCAGCAGTTCAATATTTCTCTCGTCAAATCTATACTATGACATGTCTGAAAGACTGATTTCAAGTGGAAGAATTACTGAGGTAACTTGAATTTAGGTGTTTCTTGCACAATATTTGCAATTTTTTGTAGTATGGTAGTGTCGTTAGCTAGGTCATGAACTATATAAACACATGGGGATTTCTAAGTAAAAAAAATATGCAACTTTAAGTAGAGAGTAGCTCTTGGAAGGTCTTTAAATAATCAGCTATGTTGGCTTATTGTTGTTAAAATATTTTTAGCTTTTCAAAATAATGGTAAGTGAAGAAACTAGAATTTTTGTCATCCTAGAAGAATAAGGCAAATGATATTGTTAAAGATGCTTTTCTGCTTCATGTGACTTGTCTCGACTGGAAGAATTGCATTCTCTTCATTACTGTTCCATTTTGGATGCTTATCTGATGGTACTGATAATTATAGGCTTATAGCCTGTCTGAGTGAAAATTAAAACGTCATGCAAAAATCCTCCAAAACTTAGATGATACAATTACTATCCCCAACAATATCTACTTTGCTTACTGTTAGTGATTGCTCCGAGCACACATTAGGTGCTGATTTTTCTGCATTTGCAGAAGGGTTTTATGCAACTAACTTGGAAATTTCTCTAGAAGCTTACTATATTCTTCTAATGCATCTTTATGCGACTTTCATTATTGTGAACCAAGTGGGGTAATCAAGAGTTGCATTTTTAGTTTATTTGAATTCTATGTCTTTTAGGCTTTACATGGAGGCCCAATAACCCGACAGGCCCAAATATATTAATTAAATAGCGACTGGGCCCAATTACAATACCATTACTGTGATGGGCCTCGATCAATTGGGTCCAATTAATAGTTCGGAGGCCATTACTATATTCTTCTGATGCAACTTTATTTGAATGCATTAGTTCCACTTAACAAGGAATTCAATATATTACAGGCTCTTACATATGCAAAAGAGGCACATCGCTTGCGTAGTAAACTTTTACAACAAAAATTTGAATACTCGGTGGAGAAAATGACCGAGACGTTTGATGAGAATGGGAAGATCATTGAAAAGAGTTACTATGGTATCAACACCTTTAAAGTTACTGATATCGCTGTGACAAAAGGTTCTTGCGATTACGAAGGCGGTGTCCTTACTCCTTGGAATGTGCTTAGCAGTTACCTTGAAAGCATATTACAGGTATCACTGCAAACATGACATTTGAAGGTTCTTTCTAAAGCTACTGCTTGTATAATCATATTTATATTGTATATAAACTGCTTGTCTAGGTTGGATTTGTTCAAGAGATCCTTGGAAATGTGTCTGAGGCTGAAATGCTTTTGCGGTGGGGTAGAAATGTCTCCCAGTTTCAAGGCTTGTCACTTTTTGAAATATCTTTTTCTTCTATTTTGGGTATGTCCTTTTATGTGTCCATTTTTCCTAGTCTACCATGTATGACAGTTACATTTGGTTGGGAAGTCATCTTACTTTTATATCTGAATCTGATCAGGGAAACTATACCGCAAACAGAAGCTTTGGAGCATGGCTGAGAAAGAATTATCCAGTGCTAAGAAAACTCTAGCTGACAACCGTGACATCATTTCCTGCAAAAAATGTTCATGTATGTTTGAAACATCCATTAATCAGCAAATTGGAGATTTATTTATGAGTAGTTCTTGCAGCACTGGAGAGTCGCCTTTTATAAAGAGGTTGTTTAATGCCAAAAGCTTGTATAAATCAGCCTTGGACAACCTAAACCGCTCTTACTGGAGGACTTCCTACTCTACTTCTGAAGAAGCTATGGTTGAGCAGGTCCTATCAAGAGAGATATCTGAACTTAAAATTGAACCCAGAAGATCTAGAAGGACAAAGAAAGAATTGAAACCTGCTTCACAGAAACAGGACTTGGTTTGTGGTCATAATCGTAGGATAACTCGGTCCACCCATCAGCCTTTAGGGGAAGTCCATGAGTTTGTACCAGGTGACAGACAAACTGGCCCTGCTACTGGTGTAGCTACCGGGCATTTGTCTACAACTTCTGTTGGATCTGATCATAATGTGCTGAACTCTGAATCAGAATGCTCTGCTGCTGATTTTCGAAGTGACATCACGTCTCTTTGCAACAAAATGAAATGTTGGCACTGTCTTCACATTGAAGCCGTTGACTGCAGCAGTCTAATTAACTTCATACACATGAAATGGGAGCTTGTTTACAGAAAGCTTTGTTTAAGACTACTCGTTAGTATAGGTATACCATTGATTCTGTGATTTTTTTTCTGAAGCTTTGTAATTTCAACTTGCTTTATTATTATTGTTGTTGTTGTTGTTGTTGTTATTATTATTTATTTATATTTTTATAACAGAACCTTTGGGCAAAAACCAGTTCCCATTGATGGTAGTTGATGAGACCTAATTACTATTACAATTGTCAAATTGTTGTGTAAATGTTTTCAGGTGAAAGCATCTTTGAATATCAGTTCTACACTTTTTTTTACTGGAACTTAAGTAGAAAGTCTGTGGATGAAGATGTCATCATCAATTAGGAGAGTCACCATTTGTGTGTTTTTCTTTTCCCTTAGAAATTGTACATGCCTTGTCTTAGCTTGCCAAGCATATTTCCTCGAGTAACAGAAGTCATTTTCAATGGCTAATAGTAAGATGCTACCACACATATGCATGGTGTGACACGGGTTGTAGCATTGCTGCCTTAGTTGTCAATTGGATGACCCTGCAAAAATTGTTTGATTTGGAAGACTTGTACTGTGACTGCCCCCATTCATTTTCAGATGAGATTCTATTGACAATTGGTTCCAGTCTATTTAACATCCATGTTGCTTTACTCGAATTATATGCTATCTTGATATATGCATGTTCTTACATGTTTTAACAAACACTAATATGTATATTACATCAGCATGTGTTGCTTGCTTTGGTTTATGCTGTGCCTTGTTAACATGAATTCTGCCATTTGTTATTCCTCTATTTCTTAATCATACGTATCATTGTGCAGGGAAATTTTCCGGCATTTGTGGTAATGTTCACGAAGCACATGAAACTCTATTGCAAAGCATATCAGTTCTGTTCAGCAGAAATTCAAACTGCTCCAAGTACTCTTCAGATTCCCTTGTTTGTTTAATCGAGTCAATTGGAAAGGATTTTCCTGGAGATGCATTGGCAGTTGAACGTGCAGCACTCCTTTATTCTATATGCTGGTTCACTTTAAAAAGTTATCCTTACCAGCGTAGCAGGTATAACAACCATTCTTATGCTTATGCAATTATATAAATCTTTTTTCCGTTTTATGGCTGTACAAAAAGGTTGTCCAGTAACTCCAGCTCCTGTTCAAAACGCTCTTTGGACTTTAGGCGTCTGTTGTACTTTACTCTCTTACTGCCACCACAAATTCTTGCGATTAAAAAGGAAAATGGATTATAATGTTTGTGTGATATATATTCTTTTTTAAGAATGTGCTGCATGATGGTTAGTGTCATTGAATTCAATTAGTTATCGATTTAGATTCAGTTCTTTACTTCTCAAGAGATGGAAAATTTGGGCGGTTCATTCCTTTGGTAATCTGGTTTGACTGTTCTGATTGTTCCTTGTCAAACAGGAAATTCTGCTGTGAGCTATCAAGCATTGGGCCAGTGAGGATTGTTTCCTTGTTGAAGCTATCTTTTATACTCTGTCGAGAAATTCCTTTACTTTTTCAAAAGGTAAGTCCCTGCACTTCTCATGTCTCCCATTTACTGTTATGGTAAATTTTGGAAGAAATATGATGCCCACTAGGGCGAGCCTCAACTTTATGTCAGCCTTTGGAGCAAAATAGAAAAACTGTCTGTTCACTGATGATGTGGGAGGAAAACAACAAAAGTTATATCTGATGAGAATTATGAGGAAATCAAGCAAATAGAACACTTGAAGTGTGATACAATAATCTGATGAAAATGATGGAAAATATTGAACTTTAACACTTAAATCTCCGATTTTTTTTTTCAGCTGCCCCGACTGTTGAAACGATACAGTTCAAATCGCAGCCAATTTTAGTTGGTTATTGTCCTGGATGTATATATTCCAATTTTGAATTTGCAGCCAGTGTCGTTTTATCAATTGATTCTAACACATGTATATAAAATTCAGTTGGTCTAATCATTTATGACCAACTTGACTGGTAATATCATCATAGGTAATTGACATCTGCCCTATTACGATGATTGTTGATTGAACAGATTTCCAGGTTGCTGGCAGCTGTTTATGTACTTTCTGTCTCATTGAAGCAATTTTCTATATCTCCACATGAGGAAGGTTCTGAAAGCCTGTTGGCTTCCTTCTTCCATCAAGCATCGCTCGGGACTCATCTTAATCAGCAAATCATATCTAGCATGATGCAGAAAAATCAAACTCAAATCCCTACAGATTCTGAGGTATTGAATCCTGGAATTTCTTTGGCCACTATCTAAAGTCTGGTGTTTGTATTATGATGAAGTATCTTTTTGGCGTATTTATTTATTTATTTCAATCAGATTGTACGCACTTAGTTCTGTTTGATTTTATTATTGAAAATTTTAGAGACTCAGGTATTTTACAGTTTCCTCTTAACTACTTGAAAGTTGCATTTTGCCTTTTCTTGCTGCTAAATGTGTTTGAATTGAACGGAGTAGTTCCTGATGTACATGTCTGAAAGAGAGAACTTACATGGAAGCAGTTGTATATTGGATCATTATGCCGCTAATTTCTTGATCAAGTTTAAACTTCATTGCTGTGACAATATTTTCCACTTTCCTCTATTGTTCTTTCAGCATGTACATTAATTAGATAGGGATTGATTCATTTTTGGCCTTTTCATACATACATTCACAATGTAACCATTTTAGTATTTTAATTCTTTAAAAGTTTGATTCTTCCTATTGTGCTGATGTTTTTTGTCTAATAACTTTGCATGACATAGACAATATGATTTGAGGAGACCAAGTCTTGGAGTAATCATTTTAACAGCATAGAATAATTAAAGTTGCAACTGAGAAGAATAAATGTCTCAAATCTCAGTAGGGGGCACCTTTATTGTTTGGATAGCACCTGTTTTCTAGAACTATTGTGCATTTCAATGTTGCCACACAGGGAGTGTTTTTTCTTGCTTTTCGTTTGTCTGGAGATGGGGGATCTTCTTGAATGACTTGTTTGGCTTGTCGTCTACACCTTTTGGATTTCTATTTCGCTTGAGTTTGAATTAGTTTTTAAATTCCTTACCGGGTAAAGCTTTTCTTATGATCTGTATGTTCATCAGGATTCTTCTCTTCCAAACTCGGATTCGATCATTCTGGATATACCCGATTTGCTCAGGTTTGTCTGATGTATTTGAGAATTAATATGTTGTATATCGAAATATTGTTATACATTTTGCCTCTAACCTCCTCCCTTCTGTTTCAGGTCTGCCCCCGAGTCCTGTGAGGATCTGGAAGAATTTGTTCTGAGATTTTTTCAGGGCCTGCCGTCAACTCCGATCATCTGTGTTAGCATCGTTGCAGGTGCTGATGCTACATTGATTAGTGAACTCTTGCGTTGTTCTCCAACTGTTGGAGCATGGATTCTTTTATCCCATCTGAGCTCAGATAGTCAGCATGTTGTACTCTTGCCAGTGTATAAAACTTTGGAAGGTATTCCAGTTCAGAAAATATTGCAGATATGAAGTGTTCTGCATATTTATAGCCATCTTTGTTCATGTTGATATTAATCTGTTTTGTTATTTGGTGAGAAGCATCAACTGAGGATGCCAGTTCAAGCTCAGCTATCTTCAACTGCAAAGATTTTGTCAAGCAATGGCAGTGTCCTTGGGTCTCCTCTGTGATAGATGACATAGCCCCGGTGTTCAGACATGTACTGGAGGGGAATTACTATTCCTCCTCGGAGTATTTCTTGGAATCTATTAAAGAAAGCACATCCTTATGGTGGACACAGAGGACCAAACTTGATGACTGCCTGAATAAATTTTTGCTGTAAGTTTCAATATCAAATGTATCTCATTCGACTCTGAGTTCTTGTTTGCAGAAGCTTTTCTTGATTTACCTTGGTCATCGCTAGTCCTCCTAATTTGAACACACACCCATAAAAAAAAACTACCAGCCTTTCTTTTCCACTATCATGTTATAAAAAAACCATAAGGAATTGCTTATCCTTACAAATCTACTACATTCAAGTAATATCATGTCAACATGCCTTGGTATATCAGGAATATGGAAGATTTGTGGTTGGGTCCTTGGAAGCACTTGCTTTTGGGGGAATGGCCGGATTGCAGCTATCTTGGCTCTACACATAAGAGCCTCTCTGAAGATGAAAGGCAACTTTTGCAGCTTGTTGTAAGCAAAAAATGTTATGTTGGTCAGAGGTCTGAAGCATCTTCCAAATCCTCTAGTGAGTTCGATAATACGGTGCAGTCATTGTTCAAAAGAGTGCTCGAAATGTCTGGCAATTTTGACCAGTCTGAATACAACAGAAAACCAATCATTTTGGTTTTGGACTTTGATGTGCAGGTGCGTCGTTGGTTTACTATTTCTTTGGTGTCTTTTTTTTTGGGTTTTTGAAACCATATATTAGCTTTTTAGGTGACGGTTCACATTATCCCGAAATGTCATTTTGCATGCTGAAAGCCGAGAGACACTTAAACCATATATTAGCCTGTTTTTTTTAGAATGAACTCAACTGCCTCTTCTGTAATAATAATTTGAATCACAATGTTTTTGCCGCAGATGCTTCCATGGGAGAGTATGCCAATACTAAGAAATCAAGAGGTGTACCGAATGCCCTCTATCAGTAGCATTTTTGCAACACTCGACAGATGCTGCCAAAACGAAGAACAATCTGAGACAAGCATTTCGGCCTTTCCATTGATAGACCCCCTGGATTCATATTACCTATTGAACCCAGATGGTGATCTTGGCAGAACGCAGGTTGAATTTGAGAGTTGGTTTAAAGATCAAAACATAGAGGTAATATCTCGCTTTAGCCTTTTTTCCTCTTTCATAGCTCTTTTACGTACACAGAATAATCCATGATGTGTGTTCTCCCGGACATGCAAATATTCTTAAACGCTGAAGTTGTTTTTGCACAAACTGTCTGTCTATGCAGGGAACAACTGGAACTGTGCCCACAATTGAGGAACTGACAGTGGCCTTGAAAAACCATGACCTCTTCATCTATTTTGGCCATGGAAGTGGTACGCCTTCAATAAAACAATCCTTTTATTCGACTCTACAGATAATGCTGCAAATTCTTAATTGGATAATTATAAATACTACCATTGAGGTTTAACCTAATTACAAGAACCCCTTTATCTTTCAAAGTCAAATACTATCTTTAAAATATGTTTTTAAAAATTGCACCTATTGTAGCAGGTGTTTTGTAATACTTTTTTTTTTTGGTAATTAGACTAAATTTCAGGAGCATTATGTGTAATTATCTCCTTTTGGGGTTCTTAAATCGGTCTGGTTCAGTGGAACTGATACGATCTTCATCATGACCTTTTTAGGTACGCAATATATTCCCAATCATGAGATTCAGAAACTGGACGGTTGTGCTGCTACTCTACTTCTTGGATGTAGTAGTGGCTCTCTTTATCTGAAAGGTTGCTATTTGCCACAAGGGGCTCCGATTTCTTACATATTGGCTGGCTCTCCTGTTATAGTCGCTAACCTGTGGGAAGTGACGGACAGAGACATCGACAGGTTCGGGAAGGCAATGCTGAATGCCTGGTTGACAGAAAGATCGTCCGCGTCGTCTGAATGTGCTCGGTGTAATAATGTGCCTCCTGTAAACAACTGTAAGTCGATGAAATGTAATCATAGACCGAGGATTGGATCGTTTATGGGGCAAGCTAGAGATGCTTGTAATCTTGGATTTCTTATTGGAGCATCACCGGTTTGTTATGGTGTTCCCACTGGGATAATTAAAAGAAAAAATGTATAGTCACATACAATTATTTTATTAAAAATTAAAGTTTTGCCACTTGTTCCTTATACATGGGATATGGATGAGTGTAATCTAAAGGAATCAAGATATATTGACGGGGCTGATGATTACTCATGCTCAATGGTAGCTGTTGAATTTTTGACAAATTCAAAACGGAAAAGAAAAAAAAAAGAAAAGAACGTGTAAGCACATTAAGTCCACACTGAACACTTGGTGTCTTCTCGGTATATCGTGGTGCAATGCTTTTGCTGCATGCCTCTGTTTTCATCGTAGGGTGACAGAGGGTAAAGTGCTGCCTGAATGTCCGCAGAAATTGTATCATGATACGCTGGATTTGAATCGGTTATTGATAGAGTGGAATATATCTATTACTAGTTTAACACCGTGTATTACACGAGATTTATAAAAAATTAAATATAAAATTTTTTGTAAAAATTATAAAATTTTAAATTTAAAATAAAAAATTGAAAGGATGTGTATTTCAACCTGTGTCCTGTTCAATTTATTAATTATTATAATTATTAATTAATATTATATTTTAATGTTCAAGTTTAGTTCATTAATAATTATATTTGCATACTTATAAAAATTCAAAAGATGTAACATTTCCAAATCATCTCTAATTTATATTAATTAATTATTATTAACTCATTTTATATTTTTATATTTAAATTAATTTTGTTAGTAATTATAGTTACATACTTTGAATAATTCAAAATGTGTCATGTTCTCAAGCCTTCTCGCATTGTGCCATTGTCTAATAAATATTAATTAATTATTATTATATAATTTTATTTTCTTATATCTATATTGAGTCCATTACTAATATTTAGTTACATACTCCAATTATTGCAAATATATCATAATTTAGCTGTACAGAATATTTAAAATTTCAAAATTAAATTACTTCAACCTTTATTATAAATACAATTTGTTAATTATTTTTATATATAAATTTTTTTAATTAAAATTATTTCATATGTAATTTGTCTTTTAATTAAAATAATTAATTTAGATTTTTTTTCTACTAATTATATATGACTTATTTATATTTTTATATATTAGGAGTATAAATAAAATTATTGAATTAGACAAAATATAATAAAAGAAAACTATTAAGTTAGGTTAAATATAATATAAAAAAATTAGGCAATTTATAGTAAATGGAAAATATTAAATTAGGTATATATTAGACTCGGATGACACATAAGCAAACGAAGCACCAATGCTTTTTTATTATCAAAGCCAAACATATAAATTAGACACATAAATTAAGAGAATTTTGTAATGATATATACTTGTTTAACATCCGTGTATTACAGGAAATTTATCAAAGATAACTATAAAAAATATGTGTGATAATTACTGAGTTTTAGATATAAAATAAAAAATTAAAATAATTATTCCCAACCCGTACCTTATACATGTCTAATCTATTTATTAATTATTATAAATATTAAATAATTTTGTATTTGATATTTAAATTAAATTAATTAAATCTTAGTTACATACTTACAAAAATTCAAAAGGCTTCACATTCTATACCCGTGTCTAATATCTATTTTATTAATTATTAAATTACTTTATATATTAATATCTAGAATAAACTCGTTAATAATTATTTGTTACATACTTTGAGATATTCAAAAGATATCATACTCTCAACCCGTATCGCATTGTACTGTACCTAATAAATATTTATTAATTATTAGTATATAATTTAATATTTTTATATTTTGATCGAATAAATTACTAATATCTAGTTACATACTTAGATTATTGTAAATAGCTCATATTTTATCTATATAGAATATTTGAAACTCCAAAATAAAATTATTTTAAATTATATTATCAATAAAATTTATCTAATTATTTTCATAATAAAGGTTTTTTAATTAAAATAATTTCATATGTATTTTTTCTTTTAATTAAAATAACTAATTTATATCTTATCTTCTAGTTATATATAATTTATTTTTATTTTTATATTAGGAGAATCAAAGGAAAGTATTGAATAAAAAAAAAAATAATAAAATAAATAAATTAGGTAAGATAAAATAAAAAGAAAAGTATTAAATTAGGTTAATATTAGGCTCGGATGACACATAAGCAAACGAAGGACGATATTTTTTTATTTGTTAAACGATGCATACGAAGCATACACATAAGTTAAGGAGAATTTTGCATTAATATATAGGATTGATTTCTTAAAATTTCCCTTTTGATTTAAATATCGTGGTATAAGGTGCATCCTCTATTTCGGTCATGGAATATATGAAATAAATTAAAAAATGAACTTCTGTTCAAGAATAAATCTTATTGGATTTGTCTATATCTGATTCATCCTTTAGAACCCTATCACACTTTGGAAGAGACAATATTATGTAAATATATAATTATTTAGAATACATTAACAAATTATTTATTTTCCGATGACATGTAAGGGAAAGAAAGATTTTATTGTTTATTCAACAATTTTTGATATTTGGTGAACCCCTCAATAGGATTCGAACCCAAATAAAATTCTGATAATAAATGAACCGATTTTATAGGATTAGAAGTAATTATTCGATTCTTCCGTAAGCATATAATTAGATAGATCATTAGTGAGAACAGAAGTTATAATTAATAAATTATAATATAAAATTAATATATCATAGTAATTTACGAAAAATTAATATTTTCGAATACAAATAGCATTACTATCATATTATCAAGCCATGATATCATAACCCGATGGTATCACATAACCTATCAATTTAGTGTAAAATAAATGTTTACCTTAAAAATAAATTAAAATTTTTGCCACTAATTTATTTAATTTATTATATATTCACAAGTGGGTCTTCATTGATTAACATGAATTTGTCTTGATTTTAGTTAGTATTTTAGTTCATTTTTGTTATTGTTTTCGGTGAAAGTTGGATAGATTGGGCATATTTTCACATTTTCTTATCTCCAACTTGTTTTAACGTATTTTAATTATGATTAATTAATTTTATGTTTATTTTTGGTATTTCGAGGTATTTAGGTTTGGACGTAGTCAAGAATGGGCAAACGAGTAGAGTTTCAGCGAAAACGGGCCGCGATTTGAAGAAATGACAGTTTTGGGCCTTCTGGAAGGGATGTCTCTGGGCCCAACCGGTATAGAAAGCTGGGCTGGCAGCACCTCCTGATTCTGGGGCCTTCTAGAATGGTCGTTTCTGGGCTCAACCGGTATGGAAAGTGCTGAACGTCCTAGAAGGGGCGGAAACCCTAATTTTGACCCCTTTTCCAAACCACCTACACCTATAAATACCCCCCACCCCTCACATTCGAAAATACACATTATTCCTACGGTTTTTAAGGCCTCATAGGGGCTGACAACCCCAACGAGTGCCCTTTCGATTTCTTAGTTTCTTTTCATAATTCTTAATTTTAAATTCTTAGAGATTTAGAGTAAAGTAGATTAGTTCTTAGATAGTTTAGATAATTTAGATTAATCACTTCGCTTGGAACGCTGCAACTTTCTTCGTTTAATTAGTAAGTTCTTTAATTTCTTTCGCTTAATTAGTTTTTAATTCTTGCTTGATAGTTTAATTTAGAATAATTCAATCTTCAAACAAACCCCCCCATGTATGATGAATTGTATGATCTTGGTAATTTTGGATTGATCATATTGATGAGATTGATTGGCTAGATCTAACGGGTCTAGAGCCTAAAATCGTCGTGAACCATCAATTGGGTTCTTCCCAAGAGATCGTGGAAACGATTCAAAGCTCTAGAACCCTAGTTTTCTAAATATTTTCAAAACCCTTGAATTTCATTATTCTTCGTTTAGATCAATTTATTGCTTTTATGTGTTTAGATTAGAATTTTATTTTATTTCGTAAACAAACAAATACAAAAGGAACTTCCGAACCTAGTTTCCTCGAGAGATCGACTCGGTTCAACTTACCAACCTACATGCGAACTCGTACTTTTGCGAGCGAGCTTTTGAATAATTGATAAATAAAT
>BMAC01000328.1:307755-325212 GCA_014905375.1 Phtheirospermum japonicum | reverse complement strand
ATTTATTTATCAATTATTCAAAAGCTCGCTCGCAAAAGTACGAGTTCGCATGTAGGTTGGTAAGTTGAACCGAGTCGATCTCTCGAGGAAACTAGGTTCGGAAGTTCCTTTTGTATTTGTTTGTTTACGAAATAAAATAAAATTCTAATCTAAACACATAAAAGCAATAAATTGATCTAAACGAAGAATAATGAAATTCAAGGGTTTTGAAAATATTTAGAAAACTAGGGTTCTAGAGCTTTGAATCGTTTCCACGATCTCTTGGGAAGAACCCAATTGATGGTTCACGACGATTTTAGGCTCTAGACCCGTTAGATCTAGCCAATCAATCTCATCAATATGATCAATCCAAAATTACCAAGATCATACAATTCATCATACATGGGGGGGTTTGTTTGAAGATTGAATTATTCTAAATTAAACTATCAAGCAAGAATTAAAAACTAATTAAGCGAAAGAAATTAAAGAACTTACTAATTAAACGAAGAAAGTTGCAGCGTTCCAAGCGAAGTGATTAATCTAAATTATCTAAACTATCTAAGAACTAATCTACTTTACTCTAAATCTCTAAGAATTTAAAATTAAGAATTATGAAAAGAAACTAAGAAATCGAAAGGGCACTCGTTGGGGTTGTCAGCCCCTATGAGGCCTTAAAAACCGTAGGAATAATGTGTATTTTCGAATGTGAGGGGTGGGGGGTATTTATAGGTGTAGGTGGTTTGGAAAAGGGGTCAAAATTAGGGTTTCCGCCCCTTCTAGGACGTTCAGCACTTTCCATACCGGTTGAGCCCAGAAACGACCATTCTAGAAGGCCCCAGAATCAGGAGGTGCTGCCAGCCCAGCTTTCTATACCGGTTGGGCCCAGAGACATCCCTTCCAGAAGGCCCAAAACTGTCATTTCTTCAAATCGCGGCCCGTTTTCGCTGAAACTCTACTCATTTATTTATCAATTATTCAAAAGCTCGCTCGCAAAAGTACGAGTTCGCATGTAGGTTGGTAAGTTGAACCGAGTCGATCTCTCGAGGAAACTAGGTTCGGAAGTTCCTTTTGTATTTGTTTGTTTACGAAATAAAATAAAATTCTAATCTAAACACATAAAAGCAATAAATTGATCTAAACGAAGAATAATGAAATTCAAGGGTTTTGAAAATATTTAGAAAACTAGGGTTCTAGAGCTTTGAATCGTTTCCACGATCTCTTGGGAAGAACCCAATTGATGGTTCACGACGATTTTAGGCTCTAGACCCGTTAGATCTAGCCAATCAATCTCATCAATATGATCAATCCAAAATTACCAAGATCATACAATTCATCATACATGGGGGGGTTTGTTTGAAGATTGAATTATTCTAAATTAAACTATCAAGCAAGAATTAAAAACTAATTAAGCGAAAGAAATTAAAGAACTTACTAATTAAACGAAGAAAGTTGCAGCGTTCCAAGCGAAGTGATTAATCTAAATTATCTAAACTATCTAAGAACTAATCTACTTTACTCTAAATCTCTAAGAATTTAAAATTAAGAATTATGAAAAGAAACTAAGAAATCGAAAGGGCACTCGTTGGGGTTGTCAGCCCCTATGAGGCCTTAAAAACCGTAGGAATAATGTGTATTTTCGAATGTGAGGGGTGGGGGGTATTTATAGGTGTAGGTGGTTTGGAAAAGGGGTCAAAATTAGGGTTTCCGCCCCTTCTAGGACGTTCAGCACTTTCCATACCGGTTGAGCCCAGAAACGACCATTCTAGAAGGCCCCAGAATCAGGAGGTGCTGCCAGCCCAGCTTTCTATACCGGTTGGGCCCAGAGACATCCCTTCCAGAAGGCCCAAAACTGTCATTTCTTCAAATCGCGGCCCGTTTTCGCTGAAACTCTACTCATTTATTTATCAATTATTCAAAAGCTCGCTCGCAAAAGTACGAGTTCGCATGTAGGTTGGTAAGTTGAACCGAGTCGATCTCTCGAGGAAACTAGGTTCGGAAGTTCCTTTTGTATTTGTTTGTTTACGAAATAAAATAAAATTCTAATCTAAACACATAAAAGCAATAAATTGATCTAAACGAAGAATAATGAAATTCAAGGGTTTTGAAAATATTTAGAAAACTAGGGTTCTAGAGCTTTGAATCGTTTCCACGATCTCTTGGGAAGAACCCAATTGATGGTTCACGACGATTTTAGGCTCTAGACCCGTTAGATCTAGCCAATCAATCTCATCAATATGATCAATCCAAAATTACCAAGATCATACAATTCATCATACATGGGGGGGTTTGTTTGAAGATTGAATTATTCTAAATTAAACTATCAAGCAAGAATTAAAAACTAATTAAGCGAAAGAAATTAAAGAACTTACTAATTAAACGAAGAAAGTTGCAGCGTTCCAAGCGAAGTGATTAATCTAAATTATCTAAACTATCTAAGAACTAATCTACTTTACTCTAAATCTCTAAGAATTTAAAATTAAGAATTATGAAAAGAAACTAAGAAATCGAAAGGGCACTCGTTGGGGTTGTCAGCCCCTATGAGGCCTTAAAAACCGTAGGAATAATGTGTATTTTCGAATGTGAGGGGTGGGGGGTATTTATAGGTGTAGGTGGTTTGGAAAAGGGGTCAAAATTAGGGTTTCCGCCCCTTCTAGGACGTTCAGCACTTTCCATACCGGTTGAGCCCAGAAACGACCATTCTAGAAGGCCCCAGAATCAGGAGGTGCTGCCAGCCCAGCTTTCTATACCGGTTGGGCCCAGAGACATCCCTTCCAGAAGGCCCAAAACTGTCATTTCTTCAAATCGCGGCCCGTTTTCGCTGAAACTCTACTCAATTACTTTCCCGACGAGTACGACCGATTGAATCTCCCGATTTTCTATGGGCTTCGGCACGAGGATCCGTTTAAATTCATCGAAAAGTACGAGGACATCACCGAGAATTCTCCTCTTCTAGGGCTTACTAGGGATCAAGTGAGGATGCGACTCTTCACTTTTGTGCTAAAGGGCCGGGCAAAAGAATGGTTATTGCAGCTAGAACCCAATTCCTTGCAAACGTGGGATGAAGTAATCGATAAGTTCATGTGGAAGTTCTACTTCCCTACTATGGAGGACGTTGTCGCAGTCTGAGATTGTACGAGCTATGAATTTTACCAACCAAATGATCAAATAGTGGTAGAGCAGCAAGACCAAGGAGCTAAGATGATTAGAGTTCAAGACGACATCGTCCCATTGACCAAACAAGAAGATGATCCTGTTGAGACTATGGACCCAATTTCTGAGTCTATGCGTCAAGCTCGTGAGTCTATGCGTCAAAGTTTTGAGAATATGGAGATGATGTTGGCTCAAATGATAGCTACTGTAAAGGAATTATCGAACAAGGGGGATGAGGTACCAATTCTTGATGTTGTGGAGCCCCCTGTGGTGGTAGAAGATTCATGCTCGAATACGTGTTTAGAAGAGGATGAGTGTAGAGAAGAGGTTTTGGAGAATTTAGATGAAAACACTTCCCCTGTGCTAATCGATGAGACTTTGGGCAAGGATATTGGGGCATTGCCATTGGAACTTAATGTAGATCTTACGAATTCAAGTTTTCTTAATTTTTATGAAGGCAATGAGATGGAGCCAAGTTTGGGAGAAATGCATATGGAGGATGAAATTGGGGATATGGTGGAGATCGCCCTTCTTGCGCTTTTTGAATATTTTATGAGGGATGATGAGGAGGCATTGCCAATGGAGTATCCAATTGACGTTGGAGATTCAAGGCCGTTGGAGTTCAAAGAGATTGAGAATGGAGTCGAAATGCTCGATTTGGAGAAAAGTGGGATTATCGAGACGTATGAAGATCCACCTGATGCTTTAATTGATTTTGAAATGGAGGTGGTGGACGAATTTATCGAGAAGGATGCGATGATCGAGCCTCTTATCGAGCCACCCATGATCGTGGATGAGAATGATATGGTGGTTGAGGTAGTCGAAGAAATTCCCCCTCCCCTATGCCCTAATTTGGATTTAAATATTTTTCAAAATGAGGAGGGAGATAATAATGAAGTAAAGAAGTTCGGAGTGTTCGAGGGAATTTCCGTTTGTTCGACGGATTTCCTAATTTTTCCAAAATTCGAGGATCACCTTATGCCGCACTTTGCTTTTGATATGTTCGTGGTGATCAATTATTCGCCTTTTCGACCTCCGAAGCGAATTGAAGTTTTTGTTCTACGACTTGCTTTCCTTACTCGCCTTGGTGATTTAAATTGCCTGCGTTTACTCTTGGAGAACACTAAGGCGTGGCATGATCGTCACTTATTTTTGGATCCGGGATAGCATCGTTCGTAGAAGACGTCGAGCTTCCGACGTTAACCAAGCGCTTCTTGGGAGGCAACCCAAGTTTTTATTCAAGGCATTTTCGTTCATGAGAGTCAAGACGAGGGATAATTGCGCATAACTTTTTGGAGTCACTCGACTATTTTTCAGGGACGTTCCCTTGCTCCTTTCCTCGTTTGATTTATTTTTCTTTATATTTATGGCAATCAGGGGATTGCCGAGTTTTTAGAGGGGGGTATGGTTGAGTGTGATTTATAGTTGAAATATGTGCAAATCTTTAAAAATTTTCGTGGATTTGTAGTGCTAAATTTTAAACGTGATTAATTGTTATTTCCGCGCGATATTGTGTTTGTATGGCTTGCCTGTCGAAGTTAACTATGTTTGATTTGATGTTCTCGTATTTGAGCGTGTATAAGTGCATAAATTTTTCAAAATTATTATTTATATATTGTAAAATKGTACTTGGACGCAATTGATTTCGCAAAACCTAAAAAGCAGCGTCAATTCAAAACTTTTTCATGCAAAAAGCCAGTGAGTAGCCTGAGTGATTATCATCATTGCATGTACTTAAATGAGTTTAGATTTGAGATCTCTTTGAAACCGCTGTGTGTAGTTGACTTTGAAAATGATGTTAAAGCACAGAAAAAAACCCTATTCCGGCCATATCCATACAAATTTTTAGCCACTATAAATTCCGAATGAGCCAATCATAGCCAAATAATCCATGCCAATAGCCATGAGTGATTTTATTTCTGAGTCGACCCCTACAAACCCATTAAAAGCATGGGGTAGTAGTTCTTTATTTTTATTGGTTGTGTCTTGGAAATTTTAATAGGAATTTATGACTTTTATGTTTTTGTAATTAAGGGCCACCATCCGAAAAAAAAAAGAAAAAAAAAGAAGAAAAATAATACCCCATAAAAAAATAAAAAAGGGGGGGAAAGAAAAAAGAAAAAAAAGGATGGTGGATAGTGTTGATTAACTGCCTATGCGCTTTAATTAAGGCTTGAGTTTATTGTTTATTTCTTGAAGCCTAATGTTTAAAAGGCAAAGAGTTGAGTTGTAATAAGAAGCACATTATAAGCTTCAATTGCGTTTAAGTGGTTTGAGCGACAAGTCGGTTTTACGGTTTACGAGTTGAGAAATAGCCCAAGTTGAAGGCTACGTTATGAGTGTTTAGTGAGGTATTTTTATTTTTTTGAACGAGGTGAAGCAATTTTTCTTCGTGATTAGATTAGGTTGAGTGAGTGATTTAGCCACACGACTTATATATATTCCAAACCCGTCCAAAGAGACTTACATTACAACCCGTAAAGTCCTTTTTCGATTCTTAGTTTTGACAGCACACTTAATTTGCGATTGAAAAGAGATTGATTTACTGTGCTTATTTATTGTGCATGTATTTGTATGATTTGAGTGTATACACGTCCTATGCAGCAACTGCTTGAGTGCTTTGAGTGATCACCCCTATATATTTCCCTTTGAGAGGATGAATGAATTTGTTTTTGAAGCGATAATGTAATAAGGGTGGAGTGTTTGACGTTATGTGCCAGTGCCTATATTTTCAAAATTATCTATGTAGCGACGCACGACTCATTACTCGAACTTATTTTCTTTCTAAGTTACACTTTGAATTTAACGTCTGTTCGAGGACGAACAAACCAATTAAGCGTGGGGTAGTTGATTAACATGAATTTATCTTGATTTTAGTTAGTATTTTAGTTCATTTTTGTTATTGTTTTCGGTGAAAGTTGGATAGATTGGGCATATTTTCACATTTTCTTATCTCCAACTTGTTTTACCGTATTTTAATTATGATTAATTAATTTTATGTTTATTTTTGGTATTTCGAGGTATTTAGGTTTGGACGTAGTCAAGAATGGGCAAACGAGTAGAGTTTCAGCGAAAACGGGCCGCGATTTGAAGAAATGACAGTTTTGGGCCTTCTGGAAGGGATGTCTCTGGGCCCAACCGGTATAGAAAGYTGGGCTGGCAGCACCTCCTGATTCTGGGCCTTCTAGAATGGTCGTTTCTGGGCTCAACCGGTATGGAAAGTGCTGAACGTCCTAGAAGGGGCGGAAACCCTAATTTTGACCCCTTTTCCAAACCACCTACACCTATAAATACCCCCCACCCCTCACATTCGAAAATACACATTATTCCTASGGTTTTTAAGGCCTCWTAGGGGCTGACAACCCYAACGAGTGCCCTTTCGATTTCTTAGTTTCTTTTCATAATTCTTARTTTTAAATTCTTAGAGATTTAGAGTAAAGTAGATTAGTTCTTAGATAGTTTAGATAATTTAGATTCATCACTTCGCTTGGAACGCTGCAACTTTCTTCGTTTAATTAGTAAGTTCTTTAATTTCTTTCGCTTAATTAGTTTTTAATTCTTGCTTGATAGTTTAATTTAGAATAATTCAATCTTCAAACAAACCCTCCCATGTATGATGAATTGTATGATCTTGGTAATTTTGGATTGATGATATTGATGAGATTGATTGGCTAGATCTAACGGGTCTAGAGCCTAAAATCGTCGTGAACCATCAATTGAGTTCTTCCCAAGAGATCGTGGAAACGATTCAAAGCTCTAGAACCCTAGTTTTCTAAATATTTCAAAACCCTTGAATTTCATTATTCTTCGTTTAGATCAATTTATTGCTTTTATGTGTTTAGACTAGAATTTTATTTTATTTCGTAAACAAACAAACACAAAAGGAACTTCCGAGCCTAGTTTTCCTCGAGAGATCGACTCGGTTCAACTTACCAACCTACATGCGAACTCGTACTCTTGCGAGCGAGCTTTTGAATAATTGATAAATATTTATAAAGTAGGTACACAAAAGTTCGGATCAAATATCCAACATCTTCTAAACCCTATAATTAACGTGAGATTTTTTAAAAATTGTTATGGAATCGCACATTTAGATGTGCGATTCTTACATCTTCTAAATATTATAATTAACATGCATTCTTTTTTTAAAAAAACTTATTTTGTAATCGCACACTATATGTGCGATTTTTATTTTATTATTTTTGAAATGTGTGGATATAGTATGCAATTCCCAATTTCAATTAAAAAAAAAAACTAATTGTGAAATCGCACGCGATTCTTAACTTTATTTCTTTCTTTCTTTCTTTCTTTCTTTCTTTATAAATTTGGAAATCTGATGTGCTATTTCAATTTCATTTTTTTTTTTAAATTTGTGGATTCGCACATTAAGTGTGCTATTTTTTTATAATTAATTTTTTTAAATTTGGATATCACACACTTGATGTTCGATTTTCAATTTTAATTGTTTTTAGTATTTTTTTTCGAAACGATAGAAACTTTATTAACTCAAAACGGAATATATACAATCGAGGCCCAAAGGCCGGGCCCTTTCAGGAAAAACTACAAAATACCCTTAAAGTAGACAAGAGGACTCCCATGCGATGGGGCCTAAAAAAGACAAAATACAAAAACCCAACCCACATCTCGGGTCAAGCACAAAAATTGATGCAATTAGCTAGAAGCAGTCGAAAGAAACTGGACCTTGAAGCTATTAACATCAAACATATCATGATCCTCAAAAATATAAAGAAAAGAAGGGGTGCAATGGCACTAGTGAAAACAAATCACCCTACCACAAAAACAAACACAAAATAGTAAAATTTTACCCAACAGCAGCAAATCTATCAGGATGAAGTTGCTTAAACTCCAACCATTCGCTCCAAGCTGCTTTTATAGCCTCTTCCTCGGGTTTCCAAATATTTTCGAAGATCCAAAGATTCCTAGTTTTCCACAACCACCAAAGAAGATAAGAAGTCAATTGAATTCGGTTCGTCGCAATAGTATCCTTTTTCAAGCTGCAAATCTTCGACCACCAATAGGGGAAAGAGTCAGCTTCACAGGAAATGCCATCCCATGAAATAGGAGCCAATTTACAGAATAACAAAGCTCTTGGGCATTTGAAAAGAATGTGCTCTGTCGTTTCCTCCTCTTCACCACATCCTTTACAAATCGTATCCACTTGGACCCCTCTTTTCGCAGGGTTGATTTTAGAAGGCAAAATCCCTGAGAAGCACTTCCAAATTAAGTGTTTGATTTTTTTTTTAATATTCAAACCCCAAGTCCTAACTCTAATAGTTTTAAAAAGACCCTGACTGCCACCCGGCTCCTGTTTGCTCGAATGAGGGATATCGATATTATGTTATATTTGTTGATGACTTCTCTCGGTTTACGTGGATGTACCCATTGCATACTAAATCACAATTTTATGATGTGTTGGCTCGTTTTCATGCCTTTGTGTGCAATCAGTTTTCTACGACTTTACGAGTTTTTCAAAGTGACGGTGGCACTGATTTTGTTAATCATCAAGTTCGATCCTTTTTTGATACTCATGGTATTCATCATCGGTTGTCTTGCCCCTATACACCTCAGCAAAATGGCCGTGCCGAGAGAGAACACCGTCATATTACTGAAACAGGATTCTCTCTAATGTTTCACGCTCATCTCCCTGCTTGTTTTTGAGTGGATGCCTTCTCAACAGCTGTTTATGTTATCAATAGGGTCCCTTCTCATCTGCTTGACAACAAATCTCCGTTTGAGCTTCTATATAATGTTGCGCCGAATTACGCTTCTTTCAAGGTTTTTGGTTGTCGGGTCTTTCCTTATCTTCGCAACTATCCTCCTCACAAGCTTGCTCCTCGCAGCATTCCGTGTATTTTTTTGGGTTATAACTCTGTTCAAAAAGGGTTTAGGTGTTACGATCCTGTCGCTTCCCGCTTCTACACTACTCGACATGCTCAATTTGATGAATCATCGTTCCCTTACTCTGGTTTGAAGACTACCTCGGATGTCCATTCACTTGGTATTTCTTCCTTTCTGGAGCCTACGTCTGCTCCTCCTGCCTCTCCGACTTCCACGCCCTTGCTTCCGGATACTCATCCGGCATTGCCTACTGCACCTTGTCGCATGTGCCCCCTGCCAGAGTTGGTTGAGCCCACTATTCCTGTTGCTCCAGAACCTATCATTGCAGACGATCCGATCCCTGCCCCAGTTCAGCATCCTGCGAAACTTCAGCACCCTGATGCGCCTGTCCCGGTTCAGGAACCGGACCCTGCTCCTACACCTCATCCTATGGTCACCCGTGCTCGGGCAGGCATTTTTAAGCCTAGATATGTTGCTGATATTGCCTCGACTACTTTATTATCTGCTTTATCTGTCTCTGATGAGCCTAAAGGGTTCAAATCTGCTCTCAAGCATCCTCACTGGCTTGCTGCAATGCGCGTTGAGCTTGATGCTCTTTATGCCAATCATACTTGGGATTTGGTCCCTCGTCCTAATACTGCTAATATTATTGGTTCGAAGTGGGTGTTTCGTACAAAATACCTCGCAGATGGTTCTGTTGAACGTTATAAAGCTCGTCTAGTGGCTCAGGGGTTCTCTCAGATTCCGGGTTTTGACTTTTCTCATACTTTTAGCCCTGTTGTCCGCGCTGCTACTGTCCGCATCATTTTATCTATTGCTGTTCGCCATAGTTGGCCTCTGCATCAGCTCGATGTCAGCAATGCTTTTCTCCATGGCATTCTACCTAAGCCTGTCTTTATGGCCCAGCCTCCGGGATTCGTGGATCCTCGGTTCCCTAATCATGTTTGTCATCTCAAGAAGGCTCTCTACGGTCTTCGTCAGGCTCCCCGAGCTTGGTTCATCCGCTTCAGTGAGTTCCTGCTTGCTTTGGGGCTTCGTTGCAGTTGCTCCGATACATCATTATTTTACTTCTCCAACAAAGGTGTCACCATCTATCTTCTCCTCTATGTTGATGACATTATTGTCACAGGCAACGACTCCTCCGCTCTACGTCGCCTCATCACTCGGGTAGACCGTGAATTTCGCGTCAAGGATTTGGGTTCCTTAAGCTATTTTCTTGGCCTTGAGGTGTCCCCTTCTTCGGAAGGTCTATTTTTGGGCCAGGCTAAATACGCTCGTGACATTCTCTCACATGCGCAATTATTGGACTCTAAACCAGTTTCTACTCCTCTTGATGCTGGTGAATCACTTGTACGTGCTAGTCAACCTTTCGACCATCCCACTCTCTATCGTTCGTTGGTTGGTGCTCTCCAGTATCTTACTATCACACGGACGGATCTTTCGTATGCTGTCAACCATGTTAGTCAGTTCTTACATTCTCCTACTCTCGACCATTTTGCTGCTGTGAAGCGTATTCTTCGCTATGTTAAAGGTACTTTAAACTTTGGATTGACCTTCTCTCGTGGTTCCGAGTTCTCCATTGTTGGTTACTCTGACGCAGATTGGGCGCGTTGTGTTGATACACGTCGCTCCACCTATGGGTACTCTATTTTTCTTGGGGGCAATTTAATTTCTTGGAGTGCTAAGAAGCAACCCACAGTCGCTCGCTCTAGTTGTGAATCCGAGTATCGTGCTCTAGCTCATGCTGCTCAGGAGGTTATCTGGTTGTCTCAACTCCTTGACGAGTTGCGTTTGCCTTCTTTGTCTCGTCCTCTACTTCTTTGTGACAATGCCAGTGCTCTTTTTCTCACTCAGAATCCAGTTGCTCATAAGCGCGCCAAGCACATTGTCATTTCACAAGGGAGCTTGTCGCTTCTGGTCGGCTGGTTACACGTTTTGTTCCTTCTCATCTTCAAGTCGCAGACATCTTCACCAAGAGTCTTCCTCGTTCTTCTTTCGAGTTGTTGCGATCCAAGCTCTGTGTTCAATTGCATCCACAACATCGCTTGAAAGGGGGTATTAGGAATTAAACGATATTCTTGTATGTAAATATCAATTAGTAATTTTTAGAGATCATTAGAGTTTTGGTCAAATATCTTGTATTATAATTTTCCTTATTTATCTCTTGTATATTGTGAATATATACTAGAAATTCTCTTCACCTCTTTAACGGTGATTTTATATCAATTATCACAATTATGCAAAAGCAATTCAAAATCATTTGCACCATCTGCATTTCACATATAGCATTTAGAAATGAAAAGAAAAAATGACATAAGCTAAGTACTCGAATTCAATCTGTTTAGAGCGGTGCGTGGACAAAATGTTTACAATAAACCAAAGGGATGAAGGAAAAAGATATTTAGAACATCTCGAATGCAACAATGTTGAAAGTGAAAAAATTGACACATTAGATAAAAATAATTATGTGGCACATTAAATGCTTGACATTGTCAAGAGCAATGTTAAATTCTAGACATTGCTCTTGATAATGTCCACAATTAATTTTAAATATATCATCCAATCATGTTATTTCTCTCTCTTTACTTTTTCTAAAAATAAATAAAATAAATTATCACATATATAATATTAGCATTGATGTATTGGAAAACTTTTTTTTATAAAATGTCAATGTCATCTGCCACATAAGTTCAATTAACACTATTGCATTGGAGATGCTTACAGCACAACCTTATATTTTTCAATAAGCTTCAAGTAATGATGAAAACAACACCCGATTTTAAGGTATAATCAGGATTACTTATAAATACTATATATATATATATCCTATAGTTTAATACCAGTGTATTACACAGCATTTATCAAAAGATAAATATAAAAAATATTTGCGATAATTACAAGTTTTTATGTAAAATGAGTCAAATGATGTATTCTCAACCCTTGCCTTGTACATGTCTAATTTATTTATTAATTATTATAATTATTAAATTATTATTTTCATGCTTAGATTCAATTCGTTAATAATTTTATTTACATACTTACAAAAACTCAAAAGAAGTCACATTCTAAACCCGTGCATATCTATTAATTATTATTATATTATTTTATATTTTAATGTTTAGATTAAATTCGTTAATAATATTACTTATATACTTTGAAAACCTAAACGGATGTCATACTCTCAACTCGTGTCGCATTGTACCGATGTGTAATCAATATTTAATAATAATAATAATAATAATAATTATTATTATTATATAATTTTATGTTTTTGTGTTAGATTGAATTCATTACCAATATTTAATTACATACTTAGATTATTTCAAATAAATCTTAATTTAACTATATAGAATATTTAAAACTACAAAATTAAAATTATATTAATATTTAGGAAAACTCTACGGTGCCTTTAAGGGCACCATGCCCCCGACCCCCCTGCATTTACAATCATAGATTTCTTAATTTAAAAAGCCTAAAATTGATCTAATGGTCTCTATTAAATCACATTAAGTGAGAAATTGTGTCGTGAAGGCACTGTAGAAATTCTCTAATATTTATTATAAACACTACTTATTTAATAATTTCATAATATATTTTAATTAAAATTATATCTTATGTATTTATCTTTTAATTAAAGTAACTAACTTAGATCTTTTCTACTAGTTTTATATGACTTATTTGTATTTTTATATTAGGAGAATAAAGAAAAAATATTGAATTAGACAAAATATAATAAAAAAAAAGATATTAAATTAGGCAAACTATAAAAATGAAAATATTAAATTAGGTGAGATACAATAAAAGGAAAATATTAAATTAAGTAGATATTAGTCTCGAATGAAAACTAAGCAACCGAAACACCAAAACTTTTTATTTTCCAAACGAAGTATGCGAAACAGACGCAAGCATATTATGTTGGATTTGGAAAGAGTAATATTCATTAAAAATACCAAAAGAATAATATTGAAAATGGTACATACCAATCGTAACATTCTTTGTTTTGTTTTCACAATAAATATAATTCTTACCCACAAATCAGAACATTACTTGTTCTAATTAGAGTAAGACTGGTTTTCAAAATTAAGAATTTTGCAAAGTTTTTACCGTGAGTCACGAAATTAGTTGTGATATATCAAGAAAATTATTTGTTCTAATCACAGTAAGATGATTTTCAGAATATAGAATTTTCAAGTTTTTTTTACATTAAGTCACGAAATTAGTTGTAAATCATATCAAAATACCTTAAATTTGACGGGGAAACCGTATGAAATTGAGTGAAAAAATGTAAAATATACAACACCCGTATGTTACATGTGAATATGTGATATAAAAAATTAGATTTTATAAGACACTGATAATTCTATTGACAAAAATGTCATGCATCTAACTTGTAGTATATGTAATATTATTTTAATTTCTATTTTTTTTCTGCGTGTGATACTAATTTGTTCGTGCAAATATATAATATATGTATCAATGCATATATTTGAATTAGATAAAGAGATTTAGAATATATTTAATATTTATTTTTTTAGGCATAATAATTTATTATTAGTATTATGTTATCTTTTTTGTTTCACTTTATTTTTGTTTTTTGTTTGGCGTAACAATAGTTTTTTATTTATATTTTTAATATTATTTTTAATTTATTATATGAGGATTAGATAAAAAAAATCTAAGTTTATATTTTTAATTTTTTTCCCTTTTATAATAACTTTATATAACTCATATTTCTCTAATATAAATATTTAGAATTATAATAAAATTATTTCGACTTTTGTTGTAAATAAAAATTAATTACTTATATAGATTTTTTCTAATTAGATATAAAATTTGTTATATTTTTATATTAGAAGAATAAAAGTAAGATATTGAATTGGACAAAATATGTTAAATAAAATATTATAGTAGGTAAGATGTAATAAAAGAAAAATACTCAATTAGGCAAAATATAATATTAAGAAAGTCTTAAAGTAGGTAAATATATAAAAAGGGAAAATACTAAATTAGATTAATATTAGGCTCGGATGACACTAGGGTAACTATGGGTAGTGCATAGGGAGGGTAATGATTTGTTTGTTTCAATTTGACTAGAGATTGGAGGTTAGAACTAAATTCTAGTCCAGCTGTCGCATACTCTTCTGTAATATCATATCCACTAAATGTAATTTTCAGTTTTACATGAACAAAAATTCTCTATCTTATTAGAAAAAAGAGTTATGTGCCGGCTATTTTATTTGTTATATCCATAGAGCTATTTTTTAAAATTAACCTTGTAGTGCTTTCCCCCAAAAATAAATAAAATAAAACAAAAATCTTATATTGTTTGTTTCTGGAATGTGAACATGTTCGTTTGGAAATGAAAATCTGAATAGTTCAACATTTCAGTGTGTACTGTCGTTTTGGTATTTTTGTCAAAAACATGACCTGATCAGTTAGTTCCAGCTTGAGAAAAAGTTTGTCGATTTCTCTGTGAAATATTTCTTTGTCTGATATTCTTTTCAGATTATTATTTGAAAAATGGTTTGCTTTAAGCTAAAACACTTGTTAATTATCTTCTTATTTCTATATGGTGCATTTCACTTTAATGTTCATTTGTTTGCCAGGTTATCGGGAATTTAACCTCTGCCAGATCATATTTGGATTTTTTTTCGAAGGAAGCTGACCAGAAGATCATGGACAGTCCTCGCGCACTGTTGATTTCTTACCTTAATCTACATTAATCAAGTAGTAATTTCTTATATTTCTGTTAGGAATTGGAAGAAGCTGAAATAGAAATGGAACTTCTACAAAGAGAGGCTCCACTATCGGGTACATCCTTTGATTTCCAAGATTGGCAAAAGTTACCACCTATATCCAGTAAAAATACTTGACCCTGATTTTTTTTTTTCCGTACAATCAAATGGTACTTGAAGATTAGCTATTTTAGAAATCTTCTAGCATTACCATACAAAACTAAGAGTATTTTCATGTGATAGTTTTATTACCAACTACTTTTTCTCAGAAGTCACTTATGTTAATTTATTTACGTTTCGTATTCATACTTCATGCAGCCTATGCAAAGGAAGATCACCGATTGCAGCAAATCAAAGATGGCATGAGATCCATGTACGTGCTTTTAATCTTTTTTTTACATCCATCGTAGTCATGTGGCTAATTAGGATGCTAGAGATAAAGATCAAGTCATTTCTGATGATTGAGTTTGCAATTTTACCACCAGTGCTGCATGCTTATCTAGATTAATGTTTTTGCCTGTAGCAGCCAAAATTGTTCTATAATCGGAAGGAAAAAAAAAAACTAGAAAAAAAAAACAAATGAATGAATTTCATTCCAGTTGTTGTGTACTATTCTATATATTGTTCAGTTACATCTTCTGGGTGCTAAATTACTGAGATTTAGTGTTTGTAGAATTACTGAGAAACGTACAGAAAATCCTTTGTTCTTCGCTCTCGCAATTCGTTTTGATAAGTCTTTTTTTTTTTTATTCTATTAGATTTTTAGTTTTTTTTAAGAAGGTTCAAAAAACTCAATATTGGAAGGCCCAGATGGTTTGGCGCTCACTGTGAAGAAGGTAGAGGATAAGAATCAAGGCTCATATTTTATCTTCTCCTTTTGTTTTTTTGAATATTTTTACTCGACCATTGCCCTTATTATTTGTTCTATGTTGTGGTCATTATTGGCTGATCAAAGACCGTGACCGCATGCACAGCAGCGGTACATACCTGACATGCATAAAGTTACATTTTTTCTTTTTTCAAAAGAGGGGGCATAATAAACTCAAATTGTTAGTAAAGAGAGAAACCGACCAATATAACTAAATTGGTCATTGAACATAACGAATCAACTGGATAGTACAATTTATGTAAATAAAAATATAAATGTTATTAATTGTGGATGTGTATTTATGGATGTTACATTGTTTGTAGGTTAGAGCAGCTCCAGCAGCACGGCAGAATAGCGTGTGGCGCTATTTTATAGCAGAATTGCGCTCCATCAGTGCGCCAATTCATGCGCTATTTTAGAGTTAATACACAGTGCAGCGCCAATTTTAGCGCTGCACTATTCTGCGCTATTCTTTATTTATTATTTTTTTTACTTTAACATAATATATATATATTTATATCTTTTTTATGTTATATATATATATATATATTTTTTATGTTATTTTTTTATGTAATATATATTATTTTTAATTTAATGTATTTTTACATATTATTTTTAATTTTTATATATATATATATATATATATATTTTTTTTTATATTATCTTTTTTATGTAATATATATTATTTTTAATTTAGTGTAATATATATTTAATGTAATATATATTATATTTTTTATGTAATCTATATATTATTTTTAATTTAATGTAATATAATAATAATAATAATAATAATAATAATAATAATAATAATAATAATAATAAATGTAAAAATATTAAAAAGACAACACATAAAATTACAATCTAAAATGTAGAAACATAGAATTACCAATACATATCTACTCTCCAAAAGGTAACAGCTGCATTTCGCGTACTAGCATATGGAGTTCCAGCAGATGCAATTGATGAGTACATAAAAATTGGAGAGTCTACCGCAATTGAATGTGTCAAAAGATTTTGTCGTGCTATTAGAGAGATTTTTGCTGAAAAATATCTACGATCACCCACTGCTAATGACGTGGCTAGATTACTTTATATTGGTAAGCAACGTGGGTTTCCAGGCATGTTAGGTAGTTTGGATTGTATGCACTGGAAGTGGAAAAACTGTCCCACAGCATGGGCAGGACAATATGCCGGCCGAAGTGGATCACCAACAATTATTCTTGAAGTTGTAGCTGATTATGATCTATGGATATGGCATGCATATTTTGGAATGCCAGGATCCAACAATGATATTAATGTGTTGGAGACGTCTCATCTTTTCTCAAACCTTGCTAGAGGCATTGCTCCTCCGGCAAATTATGTCATACGTGGTAAGGAATTCAATATGGGCTACTATTTAGCTGATAATATATACCCAAAATGGGCAACTCTTGTACAAACCTATCCATGCACCAAGTGGTCCCAAAAAAACATATTTTGCAAAGAAAACAAGAAGCATGTAGGAAGGATGTCGAACGTGCTTTTGGAGTTCTCAAAAGTCGATTTGCAATTGTAGCAAATCCAGCACGTTTTTGGAGTAAAAGTGATTTACACGATATTATGACCGCGTGCATAATAATGCATAATATGATAATTGAGGATGAACGAGATCTTGATGCTCCAATTGATGAAACAAGAGAAGTGCCACCTCCAGATGTAGAATTTGTTGAAAGGGAGCATCCTCGATTTGAAGATTTTCTTGCTCGATTTAGACAAATCAAAGATGCAGAGGCTCATTTCACACTTCGAAATGCATTAATTGATCATTTATGGGAGGAATATTCTAATTCGGAGAATTAGTTTATATTATTATGTAACTTTGTTTAT